>VZQC01000845.1:222927-250427 GCA_009823505.1 Rhizomys pruinosus | reverse complement strand
TATCCATGCTCAAATTTAGAGGAAAAATGAGATTATTCAAATCACTTTAGATATAATATGCTGTTGTTTGCATATTTGTGAACGGCTGGCCTCGGGCCCCACACGATCTCGTGCTCAGATTTCAGACCACCGGGCAGTGGCTTTCCCAGACCCTGGGGGTCACCCCGAGCTCTCTGCAGGGTCACACAAATGCTGGATCGTTTTGCTTTGTCTAATCAAAAACCAGAAAGACACAGGGAGGGTATACTAGGTGCCCTTCAACAAAATAAGAAGAGTTAATGGCTTGAAAACATCCTTTCCTGCCAAACCCTTTTCGAATGCCCAGAGAGCTTGAAGAAAGTTCCAGAAACCTTTTAAGTGAAGCTTGCCAAGTAGTATGAGAGGAATAAAGATGTCCAATATGGGGGAGGGGTAGAGAGGACCAACTTTTCTTCATTTGCTTTTAGTAGTGGGGAGTTGACCCAGGGCTTTTCACGTTCCAGGCATGTCCCCTACCACTGAACTATACACGTTGGCTCTGTCCTTTTTATTTTTTTGGTTCTTTTGAGACAGGATCTCCCTGTAGCCCCAGCTGGCCTGGAATTTGCTATATAGATCAGGCTGGCCTTGAACTCACAGAGATCCTCCTGCCTCTGACTCGAAAGTGCTGGAATGAAAGGCGTGCACCACCGCGTCCAGCTCGACTCTGAAACAGGGTCTCACTAAATTGGTCATGCTGGTCTTGAACTTACCATGGAGCCTAACGAGTCTTTGAACTTGAACTTGTGATCCCCCCCTGCTTTAGCCTGCCAAGTAACTGTAGTGGCACGGCTGTGCCATCAGGTTTGACCTCTCTTTGGAAATAAGGGCCATTTTCCATTGTGGAACTTAATGTGGTCACAAAGACCGGGACTGCCTAAGGGTTGGACAACACCATCCTTCCCCTACTAAATCCACACAATGCCCCAGATTGGAGGGGCTTGCACCTCCCCATTACCTGTAAAGTCAGCCTAGGATGCAGACTGGTGCCCAGGAAAGGTAATGTTCTCCTCTAACCTAAAGATTCCCTCCAAACTTGTCCCCAAAGGCTACTAGGCCAAAGAGTACCACACTGCATAGCCCTGTTGTCTCCGGGCAGAAAATGATATAATATTGTCACCCAATCAGAAGCAAAGAAAATTCACACAGTAATCTGGAGAATGCTGAGAGAATTTAGACTAGCCAGGAGAAAGAGAATAGGGTCTGTCACTGAGTCAAACAAAAGTAGGTCTCCGTGAGTATTAAACACAATGTCAACAGCTATTTGGATGAAATCCTTTTAGACAAAACAATAGCCCTCACCCAACTGAAAGAGGGGGATGTTTTTAGACCATGCCCGGAAGCTACAGTCTGTCACTGTAAGAAGAAAGGCCCTGGGCATTCCAGCTGTTTCCAGTTCTTGCTTCGGGTTTTCTTTTCCTTCCCCCTAATTCTCAATAGAGCCAGAAGTCAGTCAGCTCACAGATCTCTCAGAAATGCTTTTCTTGGACTCAGATTTATTCATTTACTGCATCCCCATCTCTCTCTCTGTAAGACAAGGCAGTGTAGTGCAGGCTGGTCTCAAACTCTTGAATCTCCGTCCTCAGTCCTAAACGCTTATATTACCAACATGTACCACCACTCTAGGCCTAGACTTGATTTTTTTTTTAGTTGTGTCATCTTTCTTGCAAGCACCGCATCACTCAGTAATAAGTAGTCTTTTCTTCACTCGGAGGCACATTTTTGTTTCTTTTTTTAAAGATTTATTTATTTTCTGTTTATGTATGCATGCAGGTCCCCAAGGAGGCCAGTAGAGGGCGTTGGATCTCCTAGAGCTGGACTATAGGAGAACTGCCTGGTGTGGGTGCCAGGAACCTAACTCAGGTCCTTTGCAACAAGAGGAAGTGCTTTTACTCACTGAGCCATTTCTCCAGCCCCAGCCCCGTACTAGCTATGGGGGGGGGGGGGGCAGAGGCAGGAGGCTTGCTGGGATTTACTGGCCAGCTTAGCTGCAAACACATCAAGCTCTGGGTTCAGTGAGAGACCCTGTCTCATGGGGAGAAGGCGGAGAGTACTTGGTACTTTCTGTCTTCCTTACATCACACACACACACATACACACACACACACACACGCACGCACGCACGCACGCACGCGCGCGCGCACGCGCACACACACACAGTAGCCACACAAATCAAATCAAATAAGAAATGTAGTATTTAGGGTCCCCTGCGGAATATCATATTCTCTCTCTTTCGTCAATACACAGGTTACAATAAAATAACGTATGAGTTCACAGTATAGGCCTTGAGAATTACTAGCACCAACCCGAGCGTGGTGACACTAGCATTGCCACTACTTGGGAGGCCAGGACAGGAAGATTATGGGTGCAAAGCCAGCTGGGCTACGTACTAAGGCCAGGTCTCAAAATAAAAATCAAAAGGAGCTCAGTGGGTTTGTAGCTTAGCAGGAGAGTGCTTGCCTAGGCTCCACAAGCCCCTGAATTTAAGCTCCGATACTGGGAAAAGAAAAAGAAAAAGGCCACGGAAGACCCTCCACACACAAAAAACTATGATGCAGTCACAGAATGATTCTTTTTTTTCTCTCAATTTTCACATGGACCCAGATCCTCAATCACAGGCCCTGTGTGTAGAGGAGGAACAACAGACTCAAGTTGGAAGTGATTTACTTCATTAGCTGGGATTACAAGTTTAACTTACAAACCAGAGGTCAAAATTTCTCATTAACAAGGGGGCCGTGAATCGCTGCGGGCTGTGGTTCAAGAGGAGACCACTCTTGTTACTAACTGCACATTTCAATCTGTCTTTGATGTTCTCTCGCTCCCCTCCTCCCTTTTATTTTTTGGCAGAGGAGCTGATTTTAATTGTGGCACTCCAACAAGACTCTCTCCATCCCAGGGAGCGGTTCCTTGCCTGCTGCTGCTGCTGAGCGAGAGCCAGGCAGCAAGATTGGGTGCAGTCCATTGCTCAGGGCGTATTTTAATGGCTCCCCGTTCCTACAAGGCTTGGATTGTTTTCCACGTGATTCTGGTTAATTTAGCTGCAGGAAAGGGCATTGGTTTTCCTTGTGAGCTTCTGATCAGTCTGCCTCGGTGAGGTGAAATATATTACAACAGAGGAGGAGGCTCCATCGTTGTAACTTTCCGGATGTGAGGACCAGACCTTATACATTCTCCAAAACCCAGAATAGAGGAGTTTGACAGAGATCATTAGGCTGTAAAAAGCACTCTTTTGATAAATCAGCTTTAGTTGTTGACAAAAATCCTAGGACCGTCTTTGTGGGCCTTCTCTCTTCAAAACCATTGCCAAGGGTTAAAAGCAGCAACTCCCAAAGAAATAAAACCTTTGCAGAATGTGCTGTACTTAGAATCTTAAAATCCAATACCACAAAATCCTTCCCTAAATAACAATAACAGGAAGACACAGAAGCAAGAAGCAGCCTTTAAGGGTAAGATCTCTCTCTCTCTCTCTCTCTCTCTCTCTCTCTCTCTTTCTCTCTCTCTCTGCCTTTTTACTCCCTGTTTCTTTTCCTTTGAGACAGGGTCTACTATGTAAGCCCTGGCTGGCCTTGAACTCACATAGATCCTCCTGTCTCTGCCTTCCAAATGTTAGGATTAAAGGTATGCATGCATATATTACCAATTTGGGCTTTTTGCTTCTGGAGTTCAGTGGTCATTTTAACAAAACCAGGGCTTTGAATGGAGTCACTGTCAAAGACCGATGGCAGTCTCTACTTATTTTGAAGCACAGCCATTATTGAAAAGAATTACATTGCTATTCTAGTGTAATCTAGTAAGGTCACATTCAAATCACTTAAGCTCTCAATATTCCTCAGTCTCTGTTAATGTGCAGGAAGGTTGCTGCTGTTTGTTTTTCTTCAGAAATGTTTTCTTAGTTGAAAAGGCCATAGGTAGCTGACACCCCAACAGGTGTCCAGTGTCCAGCTGGGAAGCTATAATGTTTCCAGTGCTGCAGAGAGGAGAGGCAGCAGAGCTCAGGCTAGCTCACTTTGCTGCTCTAGCCTCCAGGCATTCCAGTTTGCAGAGCAGGGGTGGGAGGCAATAGAAGACAGCCCCCCCTCCCATGCAGGACCCCTGGGTGCTTCCCATCCTGGAGGAAAGGGCTGCTGTCTTTGCTTTCTTGGCTAATGCTGGTGTATGTCTCCAGTTCCCTATAAGAACAGCACTTGTGGGGCTGGAGAGATGACCTAGCGGTTAAGAGCGCCGACTGCTCTTGCAGAGGACCTGGGTTCGATCCCCAGCACCCACATGGCGGCCGAGAACCGTCCGAAACTCCAATTCCAGGAGAACTCCAGTTCCAGGGAAATCCGGCACCCTCTTCTGACCTCCGCGGCATTGCACAACATGGGTGCACAAACCTGCATGCAGACAGTACATTCATACACATACAGATATAAATAAAAAAAATAAAAAAATAAAAGAACAACATTTGTTAGGATTGGGGAGGAACGGGACTGGAGAGAAGATGGCTCAGCTGTCAAGAGCATATAACTGTAACTCCAGTTCCAGGGGATCTGACACCCCCTTCTGGCCTCTGCTTGTATCAGGCATGCCAGTGGTGCACATACATACATGCAGACAGAACACTCATACAATAAAATTACAAATAAGAGATACATCTTAAGAACTAAAGGATAAGACCCAACCTCAGCCGGGGACAGCAAGTGACTCTGAACTAGGAAGCCACAATGCCTTCCTGTCTCCCAGGCAGGAAGGAAGGCAGACATCTAGACTGAAGCCCACATGATGCTGCCTTGTAAGAGCAGCAGTCACCTTGACTGAGCTGCTGGAGAATCTTATTCACACAGGGTGTGTGTGGGGGGGTCCCCCTCCTCTACAGCTTTTGAGTTCCATCTAAGGGGGGGGGAGACGCTACCTCCACAGCGAGACGTCCTAGAGAGGTCATTATGGCTCTCTAATTTCAAACAGGAAACACAATGAAGGGCTGTCTTTGTGGGGGATTAATTTTCAAACCTCAGGATCTGCTGTGAGTGGGCAGGCGGCAGTGTGTGGGAGCCCCTTTACAGCCTTCCCCCCGCTTCTGGCCAGTGCCGGGGGCTCAGTTTCTTAGGAGATGAAAACTCTGACAAGCCCCTTCGTCAAGCTGAAAGCTGGCAGGCAGCGGTCCAGTACCACCCACAGACCCTCCGGGCATCCTGTGACCCTTCCGAAAAGTCACTTTCACTTTGCTCTTGAGAAAGGAAAAATAATGCTGGAGGCGTTTTATTTGAAACCATGTTTAGTAAGGAAATGTGAAGATGCGAAAATGAAGTGGAAAAAAAAAAAAGTTCGAATTCATTTCCGTCCTTGCAAACGGCTTAGAAGCCAAACTGGTTCATTTTGAAAGCATGCAAAAAAAAAAAAAAAATCTGATCCATTCACCAGCAGGCAGAGACTACAAAATGCTTAAGGTAAAATATGTAAATATGTAAAATTATCTGTTGAGAACCATCTCCTTTTGTGCTTGAAAGAATTTTTTAAAGCATCTTTATTTCTATTTTGCATTAATATACCGTTGAGCAGAAAAAGTTACTTTTTTGGGGGTAAAAACAACAGAAACGAAGGTGCTGAAAATTGAGGGATTCTAAAGCAGAGTCCACAGATCAAAGGAAGGACAAAAAGGATTTTTAGCTTATCGTGCACTCGGGCGACATTGTTAATAATAATTTAAAGAATATCATTAAGGTAACAAATTACAGAATCCATTTTTCAAAAGCATCATTCACCTCAAAACTTGACACAAAGCTCACCTTCTAACCTTCACTACCATTTCTTTTGGAAATGGGGTCCCAGTCCTCCCTGGATATCCTCTGTTCCCAACCCACCCCCGCTATTTCACGGGTAGAGCCAGGGCCTTCAGTAGTGTTTACACACACACATCACAAATCACTACCTACGTGCAAGTACCTGATCATATGTTTAAGTATTCACAAATTATTTTTCTTAGTATGAAGAAGAGAGGCTGGGAAGATGGTTCACTTGGAGAAGCGCTTACTGTACAAGCTTGAGACCTGAATTTGGTCTCCAGAACCCAGGTTTGAAACAAAACAAAACAAAGCAAAACTGACATAGGGGCTTGAGAAGTGGCTCAGTGGTTAAGAGCACTGGCTGTTCTAGAAGAGGACCCAGGTTCAACTCCTGGCATCCACATGGCAGCTAACAGCGTCTCTAATTCCAGTTCCAGGGATCCAGAGCGCTCTTCTGACCTCCACAGCATTGTAAGCAGAAGGCACATTTCCATGCACCCCAAACCCTCCTACACATAAAAAATAAGAAATACTTTTTAAAATAATTTAAAATTAAAAAAAAAAGCTAGCATAGTGGCATGCTTGAAATCCAAGCAATGGGAAGATAGACGAGAGATCCCTGGGGTTCCCTGGGGCTCCCTGGGGCTTCCTGGGGCTCCATGGCAGGCCCACGAAGCCTAATTGGTCAGTGTCGGGTCAGTGAGATATCCTGTCTCAAAAAAACACGGTAGATGGTACCTGAGGATTGACCCCTGAGGTTGTCCTCTGGCTTCCACATGCATATACACACGTGTGCATCACACACACACACACACACACACACACACACATAGCTAGGCAAGTTTGTAATCTCAGTATTTGGAAGACTGAGGCAGAAGGATTACAAGTTTGAGGACAGTCTGAGCTATGAGGTGAGGTGCTTTAAAAAATATATGGGAGCTGGAGAGATGGCTCAGTGGTTAAGAGCACTGGTTGCTTTTAACCTCTTGCAGAGGACCCAAGTTTGATTCCCAGCACCCACATGGTGGCTAACAACTGCCCATGACTCTAGTTCCAGGTATCTGACGCCCTCTTCTGGTCTCCATGGGCATTGCACATGTGCACTTAATATGCAAGCAGAACACTCATACACATAAAATAAAATATAGAGATATAGCAAAGGATAGAATACATGTCTATAATTATATCATCACTAACTAAATTACATTTAAATATTATGATGGTTTGAATGTGAAATATCCCCCATGGGTTTCTGTGTTCAAACACTTGGTGGCCAGCCAGCCAATGGTGCTGTTCTGAGAGGTTGTGGAAACTTTGGGGCCCAGGGCCCAGCTGGTGGGTGTAGGCCGTCGGGGGTGGGCCTTGGAAGTGGTATCTGCTTCCCGTTCCAGACTCAGACTCTGCTTTCTGATCCACCAAGATGTGAAGAAGCTGTGATGTGCTGCCACAGGCAGAGCCTCTTCAGCAGCTGCCATCCCCCACAGCAGACTGCACACGAGCAAGCTCAAGCCTCTTCTCCCATAAGTTCTGTATTGGTCACAGCAATAGGAAAAGCTAATACACATCTCACTGCAGTAAAAATGTGTTCATCACATTACTTCCAACTTCCGGGGTCATTAAAAAAAAATCTCCCAGCCGGGTGTGGTGGTGCATGCCTTTAGTCCTAGGTCTTGGTAGGCAGAGGAAGGCAGATCTTTGTGAGTTCAAGGCTACCCTGGTCTACAGAGTGAGTTCCAGGACAGCTGGAGCTACAAGAAAACTCTGATTCAACAAAACAAGCCAAATAAAAACAAACAAAAAAATTAAGAAAGAAGAAAGTAAAAGAAAAAAAAAAAAGGAGACCCTGTCTCAAAAAGATTTAAAAAAAACTCCCTAATTCCATTTCTTCTGGGAAGGGGTTCAAGAAATGAAGGGAACAAGCCAACGCCTTCCGAATTGCCACTGAGTCCTGTCTGTGGGTGAACTATCCCTGTGGATGGAGCATCCAGCTCCCCCAGCCAGGGATAGAGGGATGTACCTAAGGTTGAGATGGTGTGTGCCCAAGACAGAATCAGCCAAGCTTCCAAGCCAGGTGCCAGGTCACTCGGATCCTCTGGGTAGATACTGTGTGAACTGGGACTGCATTTACCCTAGCAGCACTGCTAGGGGAAACCAAAGGTGCTTAAAATGAAGCTTTGTTCTTGGCTTTGCAGACGCTTCCCCTTGGGTACTTCCTGAAAGAGCAGACAATAGAAAGTAAAACGCAGTCTCAAAGTAGTTCCCAAGTTTGCTCATTCTTCCGCAAATGTTCTTTTTTCTAAACTTCATTTCCATGTCTGTGTGTTCAAATCTCACTTTTCCTCAGCAGGCTTACACACACATACACACATGCACACACACACAATATGCATGCATATACAATGCACACATGCATACACACATGTACATATATACATGTGAGCACACACATGTGCACAAACACGTGTACACATATGTGCAGATATACACATGTGTGTGTACACAGGTACATATGCAGATGTGCTCATATATACACATGCACATATCACATATGCATATACACATATATATGCATGTACATACACACATGCATGCACACAAACATATACACAGGTACATATACATGCACACATACACAACACACATAAACAGATTACGCACATACATTCACACACATGGATGCACCCACACATACACATGTGCATGTGTACATATCGCATCCACACACATGCACACACACATGTACGTACACGCACTAGTGTGCACAAAGGCTTCCTTGTTTCTCGCCATGCTGCTAGAAGCAAGTCTATAGAACCACCAGGACTTCTGCTTCCCCTAGGCCTGGCCAGATGTGCACCTGACCAAGAATGGACATCCAGAGCTGGAGAACCTCTGGTGGGCTCAGGAAGTCGGGCGAAAAGCTGCCAGGGTGAGGTCGTGTTGGTGATGTTCTGTTTATCTTGGGGGGGGGGTTTGGCATATTACTTTTAAAATGCTCCATAACACATTTAGCTTATCATGGTTTGAGGCCCCTCTTTAAATGCTGCTACACACAACTGCTATCCCCCCTCCCCCCAGTTCTGGCCTTGCTGTGAGGGTACTTCAGCCTGGACCACCCAGCAGAGCCAAGAAAGACCTGCACCCCTCCTCCAGTGGAGGATTTATGGCCAGCCTGGGCAATATAGCCAGAGGCCAGCCTGGGCAACGTAGCCAGATCCCGAGTCAAAAAGAACAAACAAACAAAAAGAAAAGCCAAGATGAAGGATAAGAACTTTCCTGTATGCCACACAAAAGGCAAATTATTCTGTTTAATTGCCATCGGAAGTTACATTGATATTATGCAACAGTTTACTGTTCTGTTAATATCTTGAAAGGGCAGGGCCAGAGCCAGGCATGGTGGTGCATATGAAACCCCAACACTTGGGAGATGGAGGCAGGAAGATTGGAGTTCAAGGTCATCATCCTGGGCTACGTAGCAAGTTTGAGACTACACAGACGACAGGGAGAGATGTGTTATTATTATCAGTCACTATCGCCGTCACTTCCTGAGCCCGGACATGCTGGAAGCTGAGGCCCCCATAAGGTGCATGATTCTGCTTAGCTCCTAGCAACCCTGGTGGCAAACCTGAAGTTGCACAAAGCTACACAGGCCGCGACTGGGATATGATTCAGCTGCAAAGCCCCTGATCAAACGAGGGGGGGTTGGAGTGGTTTGCTGGGATGGATCCTTGTTTCTCTGGCTGATTCTCTGTCCACTTCCCTATGGGGATGCTGAGTCGGCGCTGAGGATTGACCACGTGGCTGCGATCCTGGGTCCTCTGAGAATCCTGGGTCCTCTGGTTACTCTGAGACCCTGCAACTGATGGCTCCCAGCATGACCCAGCAGAGGCGGGCTCTCTGGTGTTGAGATGGGGCAGACCTCTCCAGTTACAGACTTTTAATGAAGGCCACGTAAGATAAGAATTCACTTCCTCTGGGTCATGTCCTTGGACAACCCAACAGCAGGAGCTGATTGATTCATTGATTGGGTTTGATTTTTTTCTAGAGATTTATTTTCATTAAAAAAAAATTAAGGCTAGGTTTGGTGGCACATGCCTTTAACCCCAGTGCTCGGGAGGCAGAAGCAGGCAGATTTCTGTGAGATTGAGGCTAGCCTGTCCTATGTAGAGAGTTCCAGGCCATTAGTGCCTACAGAGAAATCCTGTTTCCAAAAGACCAAAAACATTCTTTTCTTTTTTTTTTTTTCATGTGTATGTGTGTTTTGCCTGCATTATGTGAGCTGTGTGCATGTAGTGCCAACAAAGGCCAGAAAAGGGTGCTAGACCTGCTGGAACTGCAATTACAGATGGTTGCTAGCTGTCATGTGGGTGCTGGGAACTGAATCTGGGTTGTGTGCAAGAGCAGCCAGTGCTCTTAACCACTGAGCCATCTCTCCAGCCTGCAATTTTTAAAAAGTTATTTATTTGCTTATGTATTTGTGTCCATGTATTTATTCCTTGGAGGCAAGATCTCTCTCTGAACCAAGGGCTTGAGTTTTCTCAGCCAGATGGAAGTCAGCAAGCCCTAGTGATCCTCCAGTCTGCACTCGCCTTGGAGGTGTGGATAGAAGTGTGCGGGAAGACCGCGGGCGTGGTGGCGCACTTGGGAGGCAGAGGCACGGCGGGATCTTTGTGGTTCACGGCCCAGCCTGGTCTACCAGAGAGTGGAGTTCTCAGTACAACTGGGGACTACCAGGGAGACCCGTTTGTCTCAAAAGACCAAGAAAAACAAAAAGACAGAGTGTGCAGGAAACAACCCAGGTAGTGTTAAGTGGTGCTGGGATCTGAACTCCAGTCCTCATGATTGCGAGCTCTCTTAACTGCTGAGCCATCTCTCAGTTGCTTTTCTGAAAGATATCAAGGCCCTCCAAAGTAGCTGCTCCCATCCATCGTCCGCCAGCAGCCTCTGAGCACAATCCCTTTAAAAAGGTAATAAATTAGGCTGGGTGTGGTGGTGCATGCCTTTAATCCCAGCACTCCAGAGGCAGAGGCAGGTGGATCTCTGTGACTTAAAGGCCAGCTGGACCCACAGAGTGGGAGGAACCGTTTTCACTGCAGAAACATCTGACCAAAGCATGATTTCCAGGAATCTATAACAATACTCAAAAAACAACGACGAAAGAAAACAAATGACCCGCTCATTAGATGGAGCAAAAAAACCGCAACAGGAGACTTTACAAGGAAGAATTAGAGATGGCTGAGAAGAGAAGACACACCTTAAGAAGTGTTCCACATCATCCACTTATCAGTAAGGAAATGCAAATCAAAACCACTTTAAGATATCCTCTTCCTCAATAAGGATCTGGAACCAACCCACAATCCCTCAACTGACAATGGACAAGAGATATGGTAACATTCACACAATGGAGTATACGCAGCAAGTAGAAAGAGACATATGATCGTTTGCAGAAAATGGCTGGAGTAGAGGACATCACTACTGAGTGAAGTACACCAGTCCCAGAAAAACAAAGACAAATGGTATCTCCTCATTGTTGATACTAGTGCCAATAACCTAATGTAAGTAGTTCTTTCTTTGCACGGTCCCTTGAGCTTTTGTCAAAGCAGCTGGAAGTGATGCATATTAAGAAAACAACAACAAAAAACAGAAAGACTGATAAGAACAACCTAAACAGTTGAACTTCTGCTCAAAAACAGTCAACTTTCCTCATGGCTGATATTGAGAAAGATGAAAAGAGAAGAAAGCATGTTGGCACGATGGCATGAGCTCTGGTGTGGGTGGGGGATAGGGTGGATGGGGGGCGGGTGGACGGGTCTTGATTTGTAAAAATAAATAAAACAACTTAATTAAAAAAAAAAAAAGGGCCAGCTGGAGCTACGACGAGTACCCGGTTTAGAAAAATATTTTCTTTTATTGTTTTTATTTCTTTTTTATGTGATATGAAGTACATGGCTGCATGAGGGTTGTGCCACCTGAGTCATTGCAGTGCTGCAGAGGACAGAAGAGGGTGTGGGACTCCCTGAACTGGAGTTCTCCTGGAATTGAGAGTTACAGACAGTTACTCAGCCACCATGTGGGTGGGGATCGAACCCAGGTCCTCTTGAAGAGCAGTCCTGCTCTTAACCATTGAGCCGTCTCTCCAGCCCTCAAAAAAACTTTTAAAACGTTAAGACAGTATTATTATGTCATGGGGGGACACATGCCAAGACACACATGTGGAGGTATGGGTCAACTTTTCACTTCTGGGAGTTCTTATTTCACTTCTACCTTGTAGGCCCAGGACCAACCTGGGGTCACGTGGGCTTAGCGGCACGCATTTTTTTTTAATTTATTATTCTGTAGTGTATGAATGTACTTGTGCATGCAGGTTTGTGCACACCCGTGTCGTGAATGCCCGGGAGGTCAGCAAGAGGGTTCTCGGATTCCCTGGAACTGGTTCTCCGGGAATTGGAGTTTCAGACAGTTCTTGTGGGTGCTGGGGATCGAACCCAGGTCGTCTGTAAGAGCGGTCGCGCTCTTAACCGCTAGGCCATCTCATTTTTACCTGCCAAGCCACCCTGCTGCTCCCTGACCCCCTTTTTGAGACATGGCTTCACTCTGTCTTGAACTTGCAATCAACTGCCTCAGTCTCCCAAGTGCTGGGACCACAGACCTGTGCCATCATCATGCCCAGATATTGTATCTTTATATTCTTGTCAGTACCTGATACATTCACTCAGACTCTTCAGTGTTTGTCCATTTAATTCATGACAAATGCTGCTTTATTTAATTTGCATTTCCTTTAAAATTGGATAAGGTTGAGCTTTTTTTTTTTTTAATTTACAAGTCATTTTCATGCCCTTTCTGTTATTTGCCTGTTCATATTCTTTTTTATTCAGTTTTTAGGTCAGCATACAAGATGTCGGGTTTCATTGTGGCGTCTGCATGCCCTGGCTGTTATACTTTGTTCTCCTGTGTTCTCCTCCTGCTTCGTCATATAAAGTAACCAGTAGTTTATCAGGACCTGGTGGTACAGGCCTGTGGCCTCAGCTACTTGGAAGGCTGAGGCTGAGTTGGTTCAAACTCTTCGAGCTATGTGGCAGCTCAAGGCCAGGCTATGCAACTTAGTGAGACTCTGTCTCCAAATAAATACAGCTCAGTGGTGGAGTACCTGTCCCAAATCCACCAGTGAGGGGCTGGGGATGTGACTCAGTGGTAATGCACTTGCCTGGAATACCTCAGGAGGGACTGGGAATAGAAGGCTCAGAGGCAGAGCACCTAGCTAGAACCTGCCACTGAAGGGCTGGGAGTGTGGCTTAGTGATAGAGTACCTGCCTAGAATCCCCCAGTGAGGGGCTAGGGGTATGACCCAGTGGTAGAGCACTTACCTAGAATCCCCCAGTGAGGGGCTGGAAGTGTGGCTCAGTGGGATAGCACCTGCCTAGAATCCCCCAGTCAGGGGCTGGGGGCATGGCTCAGTGACAGTGCACTTGTCTGACATGCATAAAACCCCAGGTTCAATCCTCAGGACCCCCCCCAAATATTAGTAGTTTGTCTTTTTTTAATAAAAAAAACTTCACATATGAAAATCACTATCTATTCAATATTTACAAATAGAAGAGATTAAGTATACCCTAACACCGCTGTCAAGGGCAGGATCACATCCCTCACCTCCAGAGCTCTCCTCATTGCCCCTTTATCGCTGTTACCCTTTGTGACCATGTGGGTGGTAAGAACAGTTCATAGAAGATTCACTGTCTTGGCACATTTTGATGTATGTATGATACAATGTCGTTAGCTATCGGCACTCTGCTGCATCATACATCTGAAGAACTTACTTTATCCTCACTTTGACTTTGAACTCTGACCATCATCTCCCCCTCTCTTCCTCTCTCAGCCCCTGGCAAGCACGATTCTACCTCTGCGTCTGAGAGTCTGATTAGTTTAGATTCTGTGTATGAGTGAGATCATGCAGGATTAGGCTCTCTGTATCTGGCTAAACTCACTCATCATAATGTCCTCCAGGCCGACCCAAGCTGTTGCGGATATCAAGGTTTCCTTCTTAAGGCTGAATAGTCTTCCTTTGCATATGTGCATTACAGAGACACACACATTATTGTGAGTACTCTAAAGACAACTACAGAAAGTGCCATACTCAAAGGTCTGTGGCTTAGAGGTGCATCTCCCTGGAGTTAACAAGGTAGCAAAACTTCACACGGACCTGCTGGTCACTCGCAAGTCTAGTTTGTTTTGTTGTTGTTTTTCCTTTTTTTTTTGGGTCTTTTCCAGACACTCCGGGTACTCTCTGTAGCCCAGCTGCCTGGACTCACTCTGTAGACCAGGGCTGGGCCTTTGAAACTCACAAAAGATCCACTTGCTCTCTGCCTCCCAAGGTGCTAGGATTAATAAGGCATGCCCGCAACCACATCTGGTTGTTTTCCTTTTTCAAACAATTCTATTTATTGGGGTTGGGGGGGAGAGATTGGCTTTAAACGGTTAAGAGCACAAGATTGCTCTTGCAGAGGACCCGGTTCAATCCCCAAACCCACATTGGCAGCTTAAGAACTGTTTTTAACTCCGTTTCCAGGGGGAATATCCAACGCCCTCTTCTGTACCTCTGTTGGCATTGCGTCGTGACATGGTTGCACCAACTATCCATTTAGACAGTACACTATACACATTAAAAAAAAATTTTTTTTTATTTTTTTCACGTGGGATGGTGCACTATGCTTTTAATCTCCTGGGCAGGGAGAGGGCAGAGGCAGGTGGATCTCTGTGAATCTGGGACTAGTCTGATCTACATAGTAGTTCAAGACTAGCTGGGGTTACTGAAAGAATTTATTTAATTTATTTATTATTTATTTATTTATTATTTATTTATACGAGGTTCTCCTGTGGGTCAGCTGCCTGGAAACTCACTTGTGAACCAGGCTGCACTTGAACTCACAAGATGATACCACACTGCCCTGCTCCCAGTGCTGGGAATTGATTAAAGGCGTGCGTCAGCCACGCCCGGGTGGTCATCATGTCTTTTAACCCTGCTACACTAATGGCACCAATACCCCATTCCATAACTTGTCCCAAACTCTTCTGGACGGTTGTGGTGGTTAATCTTGATTTTCAACTCGATGCAATTAAGAACCATTTAAGAGACACACAGGGCTGTGTCTGTTTCCACAGAAGTTTAACTGAGGAGGGAAGACTCGCCCTGTATATGGGAGACACTGAACCATGGCCTGGGGTCCTAGGCTAAATAAAAAAGGGACAAAGTGAGCTGAGCACCAAGGTTCATGGCTCTCTGCTTCCTGACTATGGACGCCATGTGACCAGCTGCCTGCGTCACACACTTGCCACTTTGACTTCCCGCCAAAATAAACTATATTCTCAAACTAAGAGCCAAAACAAACCCTTCCTGTCTTTTTTTTTTTTTCCGTATGTGTATGAACGTATTGTCTGCATGCAAGTCTGTGCACCCGTGACGTGCAATGCTGCGGAGGTCAGAAGAGGGCGTCGGACTCCCCTGGAACTGGAGTTCTCCTGGAATTGGAGTTTCAGACAGCTCTCGGCCGCCATGTGGGTGCTGGGGAATCAAACCCGGGTCCTCTGCAAGAGCGGTCGGCGCTCTTCACCACTAGGCCATCGCTCCAGCCCCTCCTTCCTGTCTTTTAAAACATTGTTTTTAATGTGTCTAAGTGTTTTGCCTGCATGTAGATGTACCACATGTGTGCAATGCCCATGGAGGCCAGAAGAGGGCACTGGATCTCCTGACACTGGAGTTACACACAGTTCTTAGCTGCCATGTGGGTGGTGGGAACTGAACCTGGGTCCTCTACAAGAGCAGCCAGTGCTCTTAACCACTGAGCCATCTCTTCAGTTCTAACTCTTCCCTTCTTAATGAGCTTTGGTCAGGTGTTTTATGATAGTAACGAAAAGAATAACTAATCAGGGCTTTGGGAAGAGCAAGATTTAAAGTCACATCATCCTGCCCGCTATCAGCCTCGACCCTAGCTGAGCTCCGGAACCCAGCTGGTTTGGAAGCTGGGGTACACACAGCCCAGCATAGTCATGGTCCAGGCACAGTGACCTACACTCTCAGCATGGTCCTCAGAGGATGAGTAATATGTGCATGCACAGAGCATCACCCCTGAGCTGAAGCCCAAGAGGCAGGAGGGAGGCTGAGGCTCCTGGAGGGCAACATATGCAGTGTGTGGCAGATCCTAACAACTTCCATCTCATATTAACATTCAACACTGAAAACTAGTGGTGACCTGATTCCCTCCTTTGAATACCATCTCTCTCTCAGATCACCTATCTCTCCAGGTGATGCTCCGGTGGTGACTGAATCCATCCCTGCCTGATTAATTATGCTGTCTTTGTGTGAGGGAAACCGGGACTTCAATCAGCTGAGGCTGATGTTGCCTGAAGGAGCTGGTCTCTGTCAGAGAACATGGCCCCTGGCCCGGTGGTGGGACAGGCAGGGATCTAGAGCAGTGGCTGGCTAGATGGGGCTGTCTGCAGGCAGGATTGCTGCCGTTGGGGTCTGGTCTATGGAAATGGGCACCTGGGTGGCTGAAAGAGTGTTCATGAGATCAAAAATGGAGGATGGAGATTTCTGTTCTGTCCTGGGAGAAGCCTCGCTGGGAGAAGCCTCGCTGTGACCCCTGCTCCAGGGCAGAAGTCTGGTTATGGATCCTACCCTGTCTGTCATAGCTGCGTGTGACCGCACCCAGGTTCCCCAACCCCTTTCAGTCTTGACTTTTCAGAATGAAGGTAGTATATGTTCCTTGGTGTAGTTATGGGAGTCCTTTTGGCTTCCCATGGTGGCTTTTGACACGGGCTAACTTGACTGAATCATCTGGCTGTCACCATGCCCAGGATGACCTATCAAAGCAGGAAACACACACTGCTTTTCCTTGTTGGCTGTTGTATGAACATGTCATGTTGGATCGAACTCATTCCTGACTTCCAGCCTGCCATGGAGTTCTGGAGAAAACATGTATTTTAATTAATTAAATTAATGATTTTTATTTTAGGTATATGAGTTTATTTTATTTTATTTTATTTTATTTGTCTTTTTGAGACAGGGTTTCCCTGTAGCCCCAGCTGACCTAGAACTCCCTATGTAGACCAGGTTGGCCTTGAATTCACAGAGATCTCCTACCTCTGCCTCCCAAGTGCTGGGATTAAAGGCATGCGCCACCATGCCTGGTTTATGTGTATGAGTGTTTTGCCTGCATGTATGTAATTGCACTGATGTATGCAATCCCCTCGGAGACCTAAAGAGGGTGTCAGATTTCCTGGAACCGGAGTTACAGATGGTTGTTAACCACCATGTGGGTCCTGGCAACCAAATCTGGATGTTCTGCAAGAGCAGCCAGTTCTTTTAACCGAGAGAGAGAGAGAGAGAGAGAGAGAGAGAGAGAGAGAGAGAGAGAGAGAGAGACCTCTCTCCAGCTCCCAGAAAAAATATTTTTACAGAGCAGCTGTCCAAAGGCCAAACCAAGCAACCTACACTAGGAGCCTGTTGTGGTCCCCCACCCAGGCATGATTTGGCTTCCATAGGCCACCTGGTAGATGAAGTCACAGGCACAACTCCCCAGGGCAGGGAGGAGAAGGAGGTCCCAGAAAAGGCCAGGACATTTTCTTGCATCCCAAGGGAAAGGATGCATACGTGCATGGGTGCGTGTGTGCACACGAGCATACGTGCGTTTGAGGGAATCAGGGGGTTGTAGAGATGGCTCAGAGGTTGAGAGCACTAACTGTTCTTGTAGTGGCTGGGGGTTCCCAGTACCCACATGGCAGCTAACAACAGTCCCTGACTGCAGTTCCAGGGGATCCAGCCCCCCCTTCTGGCCTCCACAAGTATTGCATGAGATGGGTATACTCATACACATAAACACTCATACACATAAAGTAAAAATAAATTAAAAAAATTTAAAAGATGGAGTCAAAGAGTTCTGGAGGAAGGAGTCTGCTGTGGTTTGGGGGCTTGAGGAAATGGTGGTGGGTGTTTCCATCAACCAGAAACTAGAGCTTCAGTTCCATAAAGGGAAATGTCTGAGTCTGGGCTGCTCAGAAACAACCACAAATCAGTCACCAGACATCCTGGGGCCTGGACACTCCCACTTTGGCCCAGGGTGCTGGCCCACCTTGCCAGCTCAATCTGCAGCATGCAGGGTGAGGTTTTATCTGCCAGGGGTGTCTGGGTCTCAGAAAGGAAGAACTAGGATCTGGGACTCTTAGAGACAGGAAGCAGGGGGCACAGGGTACAGACAGTGGGAGAAATCCAAGGGGTCGAATGTCCCACTTAAAGCTTTTGTGTTAAGAGATTGGTCCCCAGAATGCACCTACTGAGGGATGATGGAATCTTTAAGAGATCTTTTGGTCATCTGGAACATGTGCCTGAAGGGAGTTGTGGGGACCCCAGCTCTGTGGGAACCCCAGCTCCGTGGGGACCCAGCTCCTTACTCCTTCATTCTTTTTCGATTTCTGGAAATGAGGTGAGAGATTTTGCCATGGATCCCCACCATGATGTGCTGCCTGCACAAGCCCAAAGCAATAGAGTTAATTAATCACGGACTGGAATTTCAAAACCATGAGCCCAAATAAGCCTTTCATCCTAATTTAAATTTAGTTGTCTCAAGTATTTTGTTACAATCACAGAAAGCTGACTGAGACAGGCCCTTATGAAATTTCTATATTCCACAGCTGGACATACAAAGGTTCAAACTTTGAATGCTTAAATGGAAATTAATTGGCAGAGGGTGGCTGGAGAGATAGCTCAGTGGTTAAGAGCACTGTCTGCTTTTGCAGAGCACTAGGGTTCAGTACTCTTGGTGGCTAACAACTATCCTTAATTCCAGTTCCAGGGGATCTGATGCCCTCTTCTGACCTCTGTGGGCATTGCACAACATGGGTGCACTTACATACATGCAGACAATATACTGGTACACATAAAATAAATAAAAATATAATAGATAAAATATATCTTTAAAATAAGCTAATTTAGAAAAACTGAAAAGATAGAGAGATCACTTAGTCAATAGTGTGACTGTTGATTTGGGACAATAGCCAACTTTCCTGGACGTCTGGGCGTCTGGACACATGATCAGATGAAGACCTTCCCTCCCCTCCCCAGATCTTTCCCCAGACAGGCTTACACGAGAAACATGGGTTCTCCACATGGTTGCCAAGTTCTCTGCCACTGAGCCATGCCCCAGACTTTGGATAGACACTAAGAAAGGGCTCTACTGACCACCAAGCTGTATCCACAGTCCTGGAACTCACTCTGTAGACCAGGCTGGCATTGAGCTCACAGAGATCCACCTGCCTCTGCCTCCCGAGTGGTAGGATTAAAAGTGCATGCCACCACGCCCAGCTTAAAGATGGTTCTTAGCCCCATGTGGGTGCCGGGAATGGAACCCAGGTCCTTTGCAAGAGCAGTCTGCATGCATAACTGCTGAGCCATCTCTCCAGCCCCTCCACAATCCTTTTTATACTTAGTTTAACCAACTGTACTTTTTTTTAATTCTTTGACAATTTCATACATGTATCCATAGTGACAATTTCATACATGTATCCATAGTGACAATTTCAAACATGTATCCATAGTGACAATTTCATACATGTATACACAGTGACAATTTCATACATGTATACATAGTGACAATTTCATACATGTATACATAATGAAGTTTAGTAATTTTCAACTGCATTGTCTTCACTCATTCTTCCCTCTGAAACTTTTATTCTTAACAAGTCCCCTTCTACTTTGATGGTGCATGTGTGTGTGTGTGTGTGTGTGTGTGAGAGAGAGAGA
Organism: Rhizomys pruinosus; assembly: GCA_009823505.1. Classification (NCBI taxonomy): domain Eukaryota; kingdom Metazoa; phylum Chordata; class Mammalia; order Rodentia; family Spalacidae; genus Rhizomys; species Rhizomys pruinosus. Next base: position 230,852 of record VZQC01000845.1, on the reverse strand, counting down.
GAGAGAGAGAGAGAGAGACAGATAGAGAGAGAGACCTATTGGATTTAATTAGAATTACTCGTATGAGTATGGAGTTATGTACTGGAGCATGAGCAACCTCTTAGTAGCTATACCACTGAAGAAAATAACACCCCCTCTCCCCAGCAACTGTTAACTGCCAATCGTCCCTCGTGGAGAAGTGGGGCGTCATGAGGCCTTCCATGTCCATGATGGAATTTTGATGGGCCCAGTCTAGTATAGGTTTTGTGCAAATATTCATAGCTCCTGTACGTTCATGAAAGCAATACCCATTTCATGTCAGAGGACATTGTTTTGAGGACTAGAGAGATGGCTCAGCAGCTCAGAGCACTGGCCACTCTTGTAGAGGACCTGGGTTCAGTTCCCAGCACCCATATGGCTGCTAACAACTATCTGTAACTCCAGTTTTAGGGGATCTGATGCCCTCTTCTGGCCTCCATAGGTGATGCGCTCATGGGCACGCTTACCTACAGGCAGAACATTCATATACATAAAATAAAAACTAAATAAACAAAAATTTAAAACAAAAGAAGACACTGCTTGACAGCATTCCTCCCCTATCTCCAGCCCTTCCTTCCTTCCTTCCTACCCACTCTTCCATGTTTTCTGAATTTGGGGGGAGTTGATACAGATGTCTCATTTAGGGCTGAGCATTCAACAGTCACTTACTCTCAATGTTTTGATCAATTGTGACTTTCTATGTTTTCCATCACCCAGTTCAAAAAGAAAGTTTCTCTGTCCAAGGGCTAACCTATAGGCATGAACCTAATTATTTGGAAAGCAGTTTCACAATGTGTTCATTCAGCCTAAAACAATGTCAGGTTCCACCCTAGGCCCTATGACCTCATCCAATATGAGATCTTGACAAGATTTCTAGTACCTGGTATGAAGTACTACGGAGTGGGCCACAGTTCCAATTAGAGAGTGACTGGTTGCTCCCCAGATAGTCAAGCCACTAGTATACCAGTGAGAACCTCTTATCTGGCCCTTTGTTATACTTTTTATTTTGAGGCAGAATCTCCCTAAATTCAAGCTGGCCTTGAATTCCCCACCTTCCTGCCTCAGCCCCCCAAGTAGCCAGGATTTCTGGCTGTGCCACCAGGCCTGGCTTTGAGGCATAATAATAATAATTACAGCAATTTTCTAGGTTAATCTGCAGAGAGGAATGTGGTATCACACAAGGTCTCAGTAGATAAGGTGCATAGGAACCATTAACAGATCCCCCTCGTTTTCAACCGTTAAGCAGTTTTTAGAAGGGAAAGAGTTGAGTTTTCTGATTTCAGAGAGACAAAAAAAAACCTGTCTTACAATTTGGCAAAAATCATGTTTTCATCTGCCAACAAAAGATTTGTCATCTGGAAACTTTAATGAGAAAGATATTTATTGCACAATTTGCAAAATTACCTGTTTTCTTTCTCAACATGCTTCCTCCCTTAGTGAGACTCAGAAGATCCCCGCCTCTGGGTCAAACCTTGGAACTTCCAAACCAAAAGCATTGTTCTGAACAAGAAGGTCCCATCTAGCCGGGCATGATGGCGCACGCCTTTAATCCTAGCACTTGGGAGGCAGAGGCAGGCGGATCTTTGTGAGTTCAAGGCCAGCCTGGTCTACAGAGTGAGTTCCAGGACAGCTGGGACTACAGGGAGACCCTGTCTCAAAAAGACAAAAAAAAAAAAGAAGAAGAAGGTCCCATCTGACTTCTGTATTACACGGCCTTTGTTCTCAGGTGCTGGCTAAGGTTCCACAGGAGTTTTCCTACACTGGAGAAAATGAGACAGTCCACTGCTTCCCAAAGATGTCCTCCTGAGGGGACAAAGCCAGGATTCACATATGCTGACAAAGCCAGACGCGGTGTTGCATGGCTGTCATCCCAGGACTGGGGAAACTGAAGCAGATAGATCCTCTCGAGTTTGAAGTTAGATCGGGCTACATAGAGACTGTGTCTCAAAGAAGCAAACCAGACCTCTGGTATGGCCACGGGGGACAAAGCTAGCACTAACTCTCTGCAGCCCCTGTCAGAAGAGCCTGTGGACCAAACGTATGGAGCCATAAGTTCACATCGTGATGAAGAAATGGTTGGTCCACCGCTGGGATTCCACAACTTTGCCAATACGGTGCTGGAAGATGTCACAGAGTTTGAAATTACACCAGAGAGAAGAAAGATTGGTAAGTTGAATCAGATCTTGCTAAATGGAAATAACATAACAATAGTCCCAGAGGCAACGGGCCTGAAGTATGAATGGGTTTCCTAGACTTATGCTAGATTATGTTTCTTTTTTTAAATGACAAAGAGGATTAAGTAAGCTTTATTTTTTTTTTATTGTTTATGTGTATGAGTGTACTGTCTGCATGTAGGTTGGTGTACCCATGTTGTGCAATGCCACGGAGGTCAGAGGAGGGTATTGGATTCCCCTGGAACTAGAGTTAAAGATGGTTCTTAGCTGCCATGTGGGTTCTGGGAATCGAACCCTGTCCTCTGCAAGAGCAGTCAGCACTCTTAACTTCTAGGCCACCTCTCCAGCCCCAGATTCTGTTTCTTTTACCTTTAATATTTAGATTCAATAATGCTGGGTTTCCCAATAAAGGGAAATGTTTTGAAAATGTACACCCATTTTTTTCTTTTTTTTCCTATGTTTCTTTATATTTTTGCTTTTATGTGTAGGAATGGTTTGCCTGCATATAAGTGCACCACATGTGTGTCTGTCCACGGAGGCCAGAAGAGGCATTGGATCCTCTGGAACTGATGCTACAGGTGGTTGTTAGCTGCCATGTGGGCGCTGAGGACAGAGCCCAGGTCCTCTGCAAGAGTAGCCACTGGTCTTAACCACTGAGCCATCTCTCTAGCACCACCACACACACCCCCGACCATGCATACTCATTTTTCTAAGCTGATTATGATTATCTTGGAAAACCAAGAATTGGGTTATTTTTTGAAGCTTAAAAAAAAAAAAGGCAGCCAAGTATGGAGGCACACATCTTTAACCCCAGCACTTGGGACACAGAGGCAAGTAGATCTCTGTGAGTTCAAGGCCATCCTGGTTTACATAGTGAGTTCCAGGCCAGCTGGGGCTAAAGGGAGACCCTGTCTCAGAAATAAAAGTAAACAAACAACAACAACATGAACAACGAAAACACAATGGAAAGCAACCAAACAAAGGGCACTAAGTGCTATACAAAGAGATTTCGATTCCTAAGCATCTTTATTCCACAATTCAAGGCAGATGGGCTGATGGAGATGCTCTGAATGCCACAGGTGACATTCTATAGGTACCTCCCAGAAGCAGGAGGTGGGACTGGGCTCTCATACAGGTGGCCTTGGCAGCCACAGGGGCATGCAGGAACAGGTGGGGGGGGCACTGAAGAAGTGAGAGTCAGAGAGCAGGGGATGCCGGCCTCTCCTGCAACGGGTTCGACCACCACAGGACTGTCATTCCCTGATTGATTTCTAAGTACCAGTTCCCATGCTCATTCTTGGCTGTGGCCTCTGCCGGGAATGCCTGGCTCTGCTCTATAGATACAGCTGCCTGTCCATCTACTTAGGGTTGGCTGAAATGGCCCATCCTCCACGATGCCTTTCTCAGCCACCAGCAAACACTATGACTCCTTCTTCTGCATGGAGCCCACAGTGCAGAGCTTGTACATATTGGGTGTTCTGTGAGCCCTTTAGTAACATCTGAAAGGAAAGGACAAATGAACTCTCCAGGAAGGGCAGGAAGCTTTCTTGTTGGGATTTTGAGCCTTGGTTATTTCACAGCACTCAGTGATTTGGGGACCCTCTCTGCCTGTCTGTGGGCAGTAAGGATAAACAGCTCAGGAGCCAACACAGTTTGACCCTGTCTCTGAGCCTGGCCTCATAAGCACACAGGGCAGCTGTTCTGATTCAATGAAACCGTAAGTATACACTTTCTTTTTTAATTTTTATATTTATTCATTTTTTTTATGTGTGTACTGTCTGCATGTAGATTGATCTACCTGTGTTGTGCAATGCCACGGAAGTCAGAAGAGTTGGTCGGATTCCCCTGGAACTGGAGTTAAAGACGGTTCTTAGCCATCATGTGGGTGCTGGGAATCAAACCCAGGTCCTCTGCAAGAGCAGTCGGTGCTCTTAACTGCTGAGCCATCTCTCCAGCCCTCAAGTATACACTTACTTTTTAAAATTTTATTTATTTATGTGTATGAATGTACTGTCTATGTAGGTTTGTGCACCTGTGTTGTGCAATGCCGCAGAGGTCAGAAGAGGGTGTCGGATTCCCCTGGAACTGGAGTTCTCCTGGAGTTGGAGTTACAGTTCTTGGCCGCCATGTGGGTGCTGGGGATCGAACCTGGGTCCTCTGCAAGAGCGGTCAGCGCTCTTAACTGCTAGGCCATCTCTCCAGCCCCCCAAGTATACACTTTCATTAGCCATCACTGATAGTTACAAATTCATGTAACCACATCAGAAATATCCATCACTCACCCCTTGACTATCTTTTTCATCATTGTTCACAGGGTCTATTTTAATCATCTCAGTATTCTAATCCTCTTTCCTGCTTTGCTTTTTTCCCTTCCCTTCCCTTCCTCCTTTCCCTTAAAACAAGACCTCACTATGTAACTCAGGCTGTCCTCAAACTCACAATTCTCCTGCATCTATCTCCTGAGTACAGAGATGACAGGTGTATGCCAACACATCTGGCTTCTACATTTATCATTAAAGTATATCTCAACATGAAGTTAGGATTAGTTATTGGTCTTGTCTGAAAAATCTTTGTAGCTTGATGGAAATATTTAATCCATTTATATGGACTGAACTGTTTCCCTCCAAAGGCATATATGTTAAAATTTTATTCCAACATGTGACCATGTTTGAAATAGGACACTTATTAGAAGATAAACAAGGTCATAACAGTAGGACCCTGATACTGCAAGATTAGTGTACAAGATTAATGACACTGTGGGGCTAAGAGATGGCTCAGTGGTTAAGAGCATTGGCTGGTCTTGCAGAGAAGCTGGGTTCAGTTCTCAGCACCCACATGGCAGCTGACAACCATCCATAACTCTGGTTCCAGGGGATCTGACGCCTTCTTCTGGCCTGAACAGGTATTGTACACACAGGTGCACTTACATACATGCAGGGGAAACATTCCTACATATATAAAAAAAATTAAGTGACAGTGTAACTCTGCTCAAGAAGCTGAGACAGGAAAATAACAAGTTCAAGGCTAACCTGAGCAACTTAGACCCTGTCTCTAAAACAAGAGGTGGGGGGGGCTGGAGAGATAGCCTAGCGGTTAAGAATGCCGACTGCTCTTACAGAGGACCTGGGTTTGATCCCCAGCACCTACATGGTGGCTGAGAACCGTCTGTAACTCCAGTTCCAGGGGAATCCGAGACCATCTTCTGACCTCCACAGCATTGCATGACACGGGTGCACAAACCTACATGCAGACAGTACATTCATACACATACAAAAATAAATAAAATTTAAAAAAAGAGGTGGGGACATAGCTCAGTGTTGGAGCATTTAGGGTTCAATGTCCAGTATGTTTAAGAGAGAGACAGAAAGAGAAAGAGAGAGATAAACTATCTCCCTGTCTCCTTCTCTCTCCTGTTCTATGATCTATGTAGACACACCAAGGAGATGAAGATGGCCAGGTGGCCCTCTGTAAGCTAAAAGGAACATGAACATACTAACTCTTGTTTTTTAAAAAATTATATTATTGAGCCAGGCGTGGTGGCGCACGCCTTTAATCCTAGCACTCAGGAGGCAGAGGCAGGCGGATCTATGTGAGTTCAAGGCCAGCCTGGTCTACAGAGTGAGCTCCAGGCCAGCTGGAACTAAAGGAAGACCCTGTCTCAAAAACACCAAAAAAAAAAGAAATAAATAAAAAAAAATAAAAAATTATATTATTTACTTGGGAAGCAGAGGCAGGAAGATCTCTGTGAGTTTAAGTCCAGTCTGGTCTACATAGTGAGGTCCAGGCCACCTGGGGCTACAGGGAGACCCTGTCTCACAAAGGCCAAAAAAAATTATGTTGTTTATTTATTTTTGAGACAGGGTCTCACTGTGTGGCCCTGGCAAGCTTCAAACTTACTATGTAGACCAGGCTAGCCGCAAACTCACGGAGATCTGTCTGACTCTGCCTTTCTAGTGCTGGTATCAAAGGTATGTGCACCACCATGCCCAGCTAACATCTCTGTTATTTAAAATAGGTTTCAACCTGAGCAGAATTTTGTGGAAATTTCCCCTTCTGTCCTGTCTCTCCCTGAATATATCAATCAAAGGTTGTTCTAAAGTCTGTCTCTGATAACTCCAACAATCGGGTCTCCTGTGGGTCAGTTTTTACTGCTTATTTCTTTTGTTTTCAGTCCTTTGGTACTGTCTCCTAGTATGTCTAGTGAGTGCCATGTTTTACATGAAAAACTGCACAATTGATGTGATATTGTAGAGCAATATCATCTTTCTCCAGAGATTTTTCTTTCGATCTTCTCAGGCAATTGGTACAGAGTCAGACTATTTCATCTGGTTCTCGTTTACACTGTGTCTTTGTGAGAGCTGGTATTCGTTATCATTTAGATTGAAAATCCCTACGCGTGGGCTTGCATTTGCAATGTGCGATCCCCAGCTCGTGGCTTTATTTTGTGTCACCTTTGGGAGATGGCTAGACTAAGGCTGGACTTGTAAGGTTACAGCCCATCTCTAGCTGTAGCCTCGTGCTTTCTATCTGAGCTGCCACCACGTGAACACCTCCTCAGGTTCCACCACCTTGGATACAGCCACTCTGCTGTCATGCCTTCCCCCACTACTGGGGAGTGGAATCTTCTTTTAAGTTGTCTCTGTCACAGCAACATAAATCTAATAACACAGTGGTTGGCTGGTTCGTTTTTTCCTTACTTCTAGTACAGTTTCTCAGAGATGATGAATAAGATCCCAGGACGTTACTAGGGTCATTCTGAGACAGGCAAAGCTTGGCTCAGCTTCTTGGTTTTGAACCAGTATCCCTAGAATCAAATGCCAGAGGGAGAGAGCAGAGTTAAATGTAAGGCTTCTCGTTCTCTGCTTCCGCTCTCTCCAGGAATTTGGCCCCCTTGAAGTGCTCACTGCCTAGGCAGTTCTCTCTTCTCTTCGAAGGGATTTGGAAAATCATCTAGTTGTCCTCACTATTTGAGGTGGGAGGCTTTTGTTTGATCCAGCCTGGTGTTCCAAAGTCAAGAGCAAAAAAAATGTCCCCCAAATTCCTTCAATATAATCCCTCACCTATAATGATGGTTAGCACAAAAATTAAGCTTGGGAATATTGGCTTTGGAGTAATAAATTCCATCTGGCTAGGTCAAGAAAAAAAATAAAAGAATATAAGTTGGTTACACTGGTTGGAAAAAGAACAAAATTACAGTTTTCTGTTAAAGTAAATTATTCTAATTAAATTAGCATAAGGCGCTTTTGAGTAGTCCTTAGAAACATACGTTACATGACAACTAACTTTCTAGTGCTTTTTCCCACGGTAGAATATGTCTTTGGTTTATAGCAACAAGAACCAGGGGAGCACCCTCCCCTCTGTCAGGGTCTGAATCACCTTGCAGGATACTTGCCAGGTTCCTAAGAAGATGGTGTGTTTGACTGAGCACCAGTTCAGGAAAACCTATTCAACAAGCACTTAGCAACTGACTTTAAAGATTCCCACTTAGTCACTCTTATGGTTTGAATAGGAAATGTCTTCCACAGGTTCATGTGCTCAGATATTGGTCCCTAGCTACTTGTGCTGTTTTGAAAGGTTCTGGAAACTTTGGGAGGTATAGCCTGGATGGAGGAAGTAGATCACTGGTAACATGTCTGTGGGGGCTGTATCTCTCCCTCCTCCTCCTCTCTCCTCTTCTTCCTCCTCTCTCTCTCTCTCTCTCTCTCTCTCTCTCTCTCTCTCTCTCTCTCTCTC
>VZQC01000845.1:190650-216402 GCA_009823505.1 Rhizomys pruinosus | reverse complement strand
TTTTTTTTTTCATTTTCTCACCAAGAATTAATTGGCAGAAGGTGGGCCTGACACCTGCTGAAAAGACATTCTACTTTGGTTTTTGGCCACCCAGTCTGCTGAGGATGGCCTGGCTGGCCTGACATTTTTCTTTTTCTTCTTTGTGTGTGTGTGTGTGTGTGTGTGTGTGTGTGTGTGTGTGTGTGTGTTTGAGACAGGGTCTCCCTGTAGCCCCAGCTGTCCTGGAACTCACTCTATAGATGAGGCTGGCCTTGAACTCACAGAGATCTGCCTGCCTCTGCTTCCCAAGTGCTAGGATAAAAGGCGTGCACCACCACACCCAGCCTTTTTCTTTTTCTTTTTTTTTTTTTGGTCTTTTTGAGACAGGGTCTCCCCTTTAGTCCCAGCTGGCCTGGAGCTCACTATGTAGACCAGGCTGGCCTTGAACTCACAGAGTTCTGCCTCTGCCTCCTGAGTGGCGGGATTTAAGGTGTCTGCCACCATGCCCAGCAAGATTTTCTTAAGTAAGCATCGCTCCAGGGTCCCCTTGAAAGGTCTAGCCTTTTTCTTTGAAGATGTTTTCTTCTGTAATTAAGGAATTTTCTCATTTGAGGAATGGCTAGAAATTCATCAAAATTATATTTTCTGAAAGTCATAAAACTGAAGCTGCTGAGATCTTGCTGTAGGGAAATCCTGAATTGGAGAGGGATGCTAATCAGGACAGGATTTAAGACAATAGTTTATCATCTTTCATTCCCAGCAAAGAGAATATCCCTAAAGAAATGTGAGGAGCAAAAACGAAACCAGCCATTGATTTTGCATTTCGAGAAACTGAGCAACCTTCTTGATCAAACATTGCTAGTCTGAGTCAAGGTTAGGCAGGCCCTCCGGGGCGCTTCCTTTGGGGGCCCTCTCTTGCTGTGATTTTGAAAAACCAGACTCGGGCCATCAGAGACCTTGCTCTGAGGAAAAGGAAGATGCTTGGCATCCAATTGTAGCTTCAACATGCCTTCTGGGTCAGGCCAGAGCCAGGCTGGGTGGAGGGAGGGTTCCAGGCCCACTGGCAGAGACTGCAGAATTTACCCGGAATCTGCTCAGTTGAGAAAAGAAAAGGACCTTGTTTTCCTTATTAATATTTGAAAGACTAGAGAGCTGGCAAGACTTTTCCGAGTCCGTGACCCCCGTGATCGGTCCAGACTCCCACGACTCCCAGGACTCCAGCCCTGCCAGGAAGGTCCCGGCCTCCGCCAGGCCTCTCTTCCAAGGCTTCGTTGTTTGCTGTATCACGGAGTGACCTTGGGACAGACCACTGTGACTCAGTTTCTTCAACTATGAAATCATGACATTGACCTGATTCTCGGACTCCTGGGGGGTGGGGTGGGTGGGGTGACTTTTGCTGTCAGGGTGACCCTGGGGAGCCACCAGATCCCAGTGGAAAGGAGGGTGGAGTGGCACAGGCACACCTTACTCCATCCTCCCCCACCCCCCCCAGGTCCACCCTTGCGCCTGACCTCAGAGCCTGCCTGCGGCCTGGGCAGGGTGCTGCACGTCTCCGAGCTGGTTTGGGAGGCTGGGCGGGGCAGATTGGCCTGGTAGACCCGGCTGGGCAGTCCCACCGGAAAGACTCGTTTCAACTGGTGCTGGCAGAGCCTCAAGCAGACTTGTCACGTCCCCCTGGGGCCCTTCGCCTCCCCCTGGGGCCCTCTGCCCGCCTCTGGCCAGTGCATAGGGGTCAGCCGCTCCATAACTGGTGCACCCCCCACCCCCCCCACCCCCGCCCAGGTGTCACTCCAGGTTCCCCCTGGATTCTGGGGTTCTGGCCGGGCTGACTCTCAGTGCTGGAAGAAGGACAGAGGGGGCAGAATTGAGATCAAGGGGGAGGCGGGGCGGGGACCCGTTGCTAAGAAACACGACCCTGACCCTGGGCTCTGGCCTCGAGCAGCCTGGCGCACAGCTGCCTCCCCGTCTCCCCCAGCTTGTCCAGCCGAGCCTTCTGGAACTGGAGTGCGCAGGTTACCCTAGGCGACAGGACTCTCGGACTGCAAGCCTGAGGGGAAAACAGACGGCGACCCTCCAGCTGTGCCCGCCAGCTGAAGTCCCCAGAGTTGGGGCGGGATGGCACTGCCGCCTCCCAGCTGGGCACGCGGGTCGCGCCCCCTCCACCTTTGTAGGCGGCCAGATGGAGGCTCAGTTCACCATGGCTCGTTTTCCAAGTCTGCAGGTTGCAGTAGCGCGCCCCAGCTTTGGAGGAGAGTGGTTGGGCAGCGTGACAGGCCCAGCCCAATGCAGCTCTGCCAACAGCACACCAGACATTGCGTGCAGTGTGCAAAGAGACGGCTGGTTGCTGCTGGGTAAGGGAGCTGCCCTATCTCTGCACACAGCACCGAGTGACACACGGAATCACTGAATTAGACACTTGGAGCAGCCTACAGGCCTCCGTTGGAACTAAAACCTGGATGCAAAATATCCCTTTTCAAGAAGGTGAGCCTATCTGGAGTGCCCTTCCTGGTTAGAATGGTCTGTGAAACTCATGGGCACTTATGACCAGTACTCCTTAGCATCAGAGCTTGTTCACTGGGACCCCAGTCTGGAGATCAGTTAAGAGTAACAAACCTAAGGCCAAGATTCACCGCCTTGGCCTCAGGAGACCTGGGTGACCTGTACAGGAAGTCTGTTCTGTCTGTTGCTACTGTGTAAATTTGTATAGCATATGTCAAATCCCTAAGCTGCACATTGTTCTATTCAGAAAAAGAGGTTGCCCTGTCACTTTCTACATTTTTGGAAGCCAATAAAGGGAGGAAAGCAATCTCTGTCTCTCTCTCTCTCCCTCTCTCACCCACATGAGCACATGTGTTGCAGTGGCTGGCACCAAGGGCCTCTCATGTGCTAAGCAAGGGCCCTACTGCTTAGTTGCACCCCTAGACCCTCACTGTTGGATTCTGAGTAAGTATTCTACCACTGAGCCACACCTCAACTCCTCACTGAGGGATTCTAGGCAGGTGCTCTACCACTGAGCCACACCTCCAGCCCCTCACTGGGGGATTCTAGGCAGGTGCTCTACCACTGAGCCACACCTCCAGCCCCTCACTGGGGGATTCTAGGCAGGTGCTCTACCATTGAGCCATACCTCAGCTCCTCACTGGGGGATTCTAGGCAGGTGCTCTACCACTGAGCCACACCTCCAGCCCCTCACTGGGGGATTCTAGGCAGGTGCTCTACCACTGAGTCATGTCCCCAGCCCCTCACTGGGGGATTCTAGGCAGGTGCTCTACCACTGAGCCACACCCCAGCCCCTTGCTGGGGGATTCTAGAAAAGTGCTCCAAGGCTGGACCATATCCTATTCCCAAAGGAGATTTTTTCACAACCTGATAAAGTGTGCAATGACCAAGAGTATTGGAAAGGAAGGGGGGGCCACCCTAGAAAGAAGAGAAATAAGACCTTTAATTCCATTCTGCCAAAATATAACCCAATATTGGAGAAGTGTAAAACTTGAGGAGCCCTTAGAAATGTTTTTCTGACTTTTTTTTTGAGACAGGGTCTCTCTGTAGCCCCCAGCTGGCCTGGAACTCTATGTAGACCAGGCTGGCCTTAGACCTCACAGAGATCCAACTTGTCTCTGCCTCCTGAGTCTGGGATTAAAGGCATGCACTACCATACCTGGTTGGTTGTTTTGACTTTTTATCGAAGTGGGAAGAGAATGGCTGGGAAGACCGCAGGGTCCGTTACATGGTCCCGCATTCCTGGCTTGGAACTTTCTATCTTTGGTTAGGATTGTTACTGTAGGTCTTTGGCTTAATCTCTCCATGTCTTAGTTTTCCTCACGAGTAAAATGGAGAATATAATCAATGCAGTTGTTGAGAAGACCAGATTAGATCATGACCCTAAACTTCCTTGACACAGGACTCCGTGCACTGTAATATGTAATAAAGGCTAATTGATACTTTCTGTATTAGGTACACCTGTTCCCTCCCTTCCCTCCTACCAATTTTTGTTGTCAAAAAGTTCAAATATACAGAAAAGTTGAAAGAATTATGTAGCGAACACCCACCTAAGTTGCACAACCAACATTATATTGCTTTTGCTTTATCTCACATCTGTTCATCTCTCCATCCCTCCACCCACCTGTCACCCCATCTCTTCTGCTTCTGATTGTGTAACAAACTCTCCAAGACTTAGTGACAAAAGCCATATGGTTATACTCAAGAACTCCAGAAGTTGTGCATTCAGACAGGGCATAGTGAGGTTGGCTGGCTGCTCTAGGATGTCTGGGGTCTTTGCTGGGAAGACTTGAGGCCCCGGCAGGGGACAGGGGTCTAGAATCAAATAGAAATGGCACTCTAATGCAGACGTGTGGAGATCCAACAACATGTGTGGACTTCTCCTGGGCTCCAAGTGTGAGTTCTGGAAAACCAAGCAGAAAGTGCTTCACCTTTATAAAGCAGCCTGGGAGGGCATGGCCTTGCTTCCTATTGGGTGATGCAGCCATAGATTCCAGTAGACAAGTCTTGAACTTCACCTTTTGATGGGGATAGGTCAAGGTCATGTTGTAGAAGACACAGGGGTGAGGGCTCTCCAAGCACCTTTGGAGACACAATGTTGGCTCCTTTGGTCACAACAATTCTTCTTTTTTTTTAATTTATTTTTGTATGTGTATGAATGTACTGTCTGCATGTAGGTTTGTGCACCTGTGTTGTGCAATGCTGTGGAGGTCAGAAGAGGGTGTCGGATTCCCCTGGAACTGGAGTTCTCCTGGAATTGGAGTTACAGATGGTTCTTAGCTGCCATGTGGGTGCTGGGGATCGAACCNCCTCACTGGGGGATTCTAGGCAGGTGCTCTACCACTGAGCCACACCTCCAGCCCCTCACTGGGGGATTCTAGGCAGGTGCTCTACCACTGAGTCATGTCCCCAGCCCCTCACTGGGGGATTCTAGGCAGGTGCTCTACCACTGAGCCACACCCCAGCCCCTTGCTGGGGGATTCTAGAAAAGTGCTCCAAGGCTGGACCATATCCTATTCCCAAAGGAGATATTTTCACAACCTGATAAAGTGTGCAATGACCAAGAGTATTGGAAAGGAAGGGGGGGCCACCCTAGAAAGAAGAGAAATAAGACCTTTAATTCCATTCTGCCAAAATATAACCCAATATTGGAGAAGTGTAAAACTTGAGGAGCCCTTAGAAATGTTTTTCTGACTTTTTTTTTGAGACAGGGTCTCTCTGTAGCCCCCAGCTGGCCTGGAACTCTATGTAGACCAGGCTGGCCTTAGACCTCACAGAGATCCAACTTGTCTCTGCCTCCTGAGTCTGGGATTAAAGGCATGCACTACCATACCTGGTTGGTTGTTTTGACTTTTTATCGAAGTGGGAAGAGAATGGCTGGGAAGACCGCAGGGTCCGTTACATGGTCCCGCATTCCTGGCTTGGAACTTTCTATCTTTGGTTAGGATTGTTACTGTAGGTCTTTGGCTTAATCTCTCCATGTCTTAGTTTTCCTCACGAGTAAAATGGAGAAGAATATAATCAATGCAGTTGTTGAGAAGACCAGATTAGATCATGACCCTAAACTTCCTTGACACAGGACTCCGTGCACTGTAATATGTAATAAAGGCTAATTGATACTTTCTGTATTAGGTACACCTGTTCCCTCCCTTCCCTCCTACCAATTTTTGTTGTCAAAAAGTTCAAATATACAGAAAAGTTGAAAGAATTATGTAGCGAACACCCACCTAAGTTGCACAACCAACATTATATTGCTTTTGCTTTATCTCACATCTGTTCATCTCTCCATCCCTCCACCCACCTGTCACCCCATCTCTTCTGCTTCTGATTGTGTAACAAACTCTCCAAGACTTAGTGACAAAAGCCATATGGTTATACTCAAGAACTCCAGAAGTTGTGCATTCAGACAGGGCATAGTGAGGTTGGCTGGCTGCTCTAGGATGTCTGGGGTCTTTGCTGGGAAGACTTGAGGCCCCGGCAGGGGACAGGGGTCTAGAATCAAATAGAAATGGCACTCTAATGCAGACGTGTGGAGATCCAACAACATGTGTGGACTTCTCCTGGGCTCCAAGTGTGAGTTCTGGAAAACCAAGCAGAAAGTGCTTCACCTTTATAAAGCAGCCTGGGAGGGCATGGCCTTGCTTCCTATTGGGTGATGCAGCCATAGATTCCAGTAGACAAGTCTTGAACTTCACCTTTTGATGGGGATAGGTCAAGGTCATGTTGTAGAAGACACAGGGGTGAGGGCTCTCCAAGCACCTTTGGAGACACAATGTTGGCTCCTTTGGTCACAACAATTCTTCTTTTTTTTTAATTTATTTTTGTATGTGTATGAATGTACTGTCTGCATGTAGGTTTGTGCACCTGTGTTGTGCAATGCTGTGGAGGTCAGAAGAGGGTGTCGGATTCCCCTGGAACTGGAGTTCTCCTGGAATTGGAGTTACAGATGGTTCTTAGCTGCCATGTGGGTGCTGGGGATCGAACCCAGGTCCTCTGCAAGAGCAGTTGGTGCTCTTAACCGCTAGGCTATCTCTCCAGCCCCAACAATTCTTCTTAAAAAAATTTATAACATTGGTTAATCTGGGCTGTGTGGCCTTAAACATCCAAAAGGAAAGTATAACCAGAAATAAATTAGTAAGGCCTGAGAAACTGTACTTCAGATATAAAACTTGAGATCTTAGTAAAAAGACACAAAGTAAAATAAAATTAAATTAAAAAACACCGTTGTTTTGCCTGTCTTCAATTCAATTCTTACAGGCAAGTGCAGCTACCCTGTGGCTGCCACTGTTTTTGCCATCCTTCAAAGACATGAGACACAGCTTTTCAACCTTTCAATACAGACTGAAGACTCATGTCTCTCCAAGAACCCTCCAAACCTTCAGTGCCAGATGGGGACTGCTGAGACATCAGCTTGTGGACTGAGCAACTACTGGGGTTTCAGCCTCTTCCGAGTATAGACTGCCATTCTTGGACTACCCAGGCTGTATCATGGAGACCAGTACAGGAGGATCAAGACAAGACACGGTGCTTATTGGACTTCATTTGGTGACCATGGGAAGGGAAAATCCCAGTGTGGAGCACAAGGGCAGGACTGACAGTTGCTTAGGCTTGCCAAGGAGGAGCCTTCAAAGAATTCCTTAAGGAAAACATGACATCTTTCAGCCTAATAAAGAAAAGAACAATAATAATAATAACAAGAAATCATAAGCTGAAGATGCTAAAACCTATGATGTCATAATCTTGATATATGTGTGGCATGCATATATGCATATTTTGGAGTGATGGAAATTGGAAGGAACAACAACAACAAAAAGACTGGGTCAAAGAACTGACTGAAATGGTGAACTTCTGCCAGAAACAGTAAACTTCTGAATTGAAAATTTTTTTTTTAATTTTTTTTTTATTATTTATTTTTGTATGTGTATGAATGTATTGTCTGCATGCAGGTCTGTGCACCCGTGTCGTGCAATGCCGCGGAGGTCAGAAGAGGGTCTCGGATTCCCCTGGAACTGGAGTTCTCCTGGAATTGGAGTTACAGACGGTTCTTAGCCGCCATGTGGGTGCTGGGGATCGAACCCGGGTCCTCTGCAAGAGCGTCGGTGCTCTTAACCGCTAGGCTATCTCTCCAGCCCTGAATTGAAAATTTTAAAAGACAGAGAAAAAAGTGAAAAACATGTTTGGCAGAATGCATGAGCTCGGGGCGGGGGGGCAAGGAAGGGGAAATGGGTATAGATTTGATTGGGAAATGTATGAAATGCACAAAGCTTCAATCAAAAAATTGGCTTTGAAAAAATTTATTAATGGGGGCTAGAGAGATAGCTCAGTGGTTAAGAGCATTGGATGCTCTTGCGGAAGACCTGGGTTCGATCCCCAGCACCCACATGGTGGCTAACAACCATCTGTAACTCCAGTTCCAGGAGATTTGACAATCTCTTTGGACCTCTGCAGACACTGCACATTACAGGTGCACTTACACACATGTAGGCAATACACTCATACACATAAAATAAAAATAAATAAAAATAATTATTAGTACCCTGTGTGGTGTTGCATGTCTTAAATCCTTAGGAGGCAGAGGCAGGCAGATCTCTGTGAGAGTAAAGCCAGCCTTGTCTACCCAGTGAGTTCCAGGCCAGCTAGGGCTACAGGGAGACCTTGTCTCCAAAAAAATGACAATTATTAGCAATTGAGAGGTTGAGATAGGAGAGCCATAGCAAGCTCAGGGCCAGCCTGAGCTACAGAGCGAGACCCTCTCTCAAAAACAAACATTTTATTAGCATTCATTTATTGTACAAAATGTGAGTTTTTAGAGTTATTTATTCATTTTTGGGGTGTGTGTGTGTGTGTGTGTGTGTGTGTGTGTGCAGGCATGCATGGGCCACAAAACGCATGTGGAACTCAAAGGACAACTTTGTGGAGTTGGTTCTTTTCTTCCATCTTTATATGAATTCTAGGTACTCCAGGGTTGTCAGGCTTGTGCAGCCTCCGCCTGTACCTGCCGAGCCATATCGCCTTCTCCAATAGCAAGTTTTGTTATGACATCTTCGTGTGCTTATACATCCTCTTCCTCTCTTGTTGTCCTTCCTGCCTCTTCTGAACTTTTTCCTCTTCCTAAGTATTTCCCCTTCTGCTTTCTTGATTTTAGCCTATAAGCATGCATGTGCACATAAGTACATACACACACTCACAACACACACACACACACACACACACACACACACAGTCGAGATATTTGTTTTTCTGAGCCTGGCTTATTTTGGTTAACATTGTGTATTCATTACTGTTCTCATCCTTGGGAGCACATATCTGATAAGCAGCGATTTAAGGAAGGAAGGAAGGGTTTGTCTTGGCTCCCAGTTCAGGAACTGAAATTCATCTGATGGGGAAGGTGTTATACCCAACCCGAGTCACAGAGGAACGCCACACAGAGGAATGCCACACAGTGATAGTCAAATTAAGAGGCCTTTTTTTAAAAATTTTTTTAAATTAAAAAAATTTTTTTTTAATTTTTGTATGTGTATGAATGTACTGTCTGCATGCAGGTTTGTGCACCCGTGTCGTGCAATGCTGCGGAGGTCAGAAGGGGGTGTTGGATTCCCCTGGAACTGGAGTTCTCCTGGAATTGGAATTTCAGATGGTTCTTAGCTGCCATGTGGGTGCTGGGAATTGAACCCGGGTCCTACGAGGCCTTTATTAGCCAGCAGTCAAGAGCAAGCTAACTCCAGAAAGTACTCTGGATTCTGAGGAGAAACAAGGTAGGGGTTTATAAGCCCCAAACCACAATGATTATATCATACCAGGGGCAGGCCAGATAACAAAAAGTTTCAGTTAGTAAATTTCCTAGTTCTATAGAAAAAAAAAAATGGACTTTCTGGAACTGGGGGTGCACAAGGGTATGAGTGTTTTGCCTCGAAGGCTGTGGTTATCAAGGGCAGCAGAGCGGCTGGATGAAGTGCAGAATGAAGCAAAAATAGAGTCAGCTAATCAGATAGCACAAAATGGTGTCACTTTGGACAGTTCAGAGGTATGGGTGACAGCGGGACATGTTCCTGTCCTTGACTCGGGAGCTCTTTGTTCACATCCTGGCACATCAGGAAGCAGAGAAAGGGCAGTGCTGGAGATCACTGGGCTTCTCCACTTTCCCCTTCTTATTCAGTCTAGGACCCAACCCCACGAGGTGAAGCCGCCACATTACCACATTCCGGAGGATCTTCCTCCCTAGGCTCCTCTCACAGACACACCCAGACGATGGGGATTTGCTAACGCCCTAGATAGGTCTTAACCCAATCGAGCTGGCAGTCCAAAGGAGCCACCCCACACTGATGAGCTTCTGTTCCATAAGCTTATTCTTTTTGTGTTTGAAAAAATACTCCAGTGTGTATACTAAATTTCACTTACCTGTTCATCTGTAGACACTGAGGCTGAATCCAATCCTTGACTATGTATGTGTAGGGAGACGGTAAACATGGATGTCCAAATATCTCTAACAAATGCAGACTCTGTTCCTTCAGGAGGGTTTTCGTGCAAACTGCCCACCTCACCTAACAGCCAACATTCCTCAGTCTCATTCCATTAAGTCAGCATCAGACTTGGGCTCAGAGTCCAAGATTTCTTCAATCAAATCCAGGCATTCGATAAAGCTCTTCGGATGTGGCTCCTAGGTACCCCTCTCTAAGTGAAGGCTTCGGCACTAAACAGACATATTGTTCGTATTGCCGACACTCCTAGTTCAGCCCTGCTCCTATGAACAAGAGGGACATGGGAGGCAAACATTGAACCACAACCAATCTGAAATTGCCTGGGCACCTGATGCAGTTTCCCCGGGTTCTCCATCTTACTCCTTGGGCCTCTCTCGGCTCCTGGTTCTACCTTTCTGCATCGTCTTCTATTTCTCTACCTTCTATGTCATCCTTCCTTTTCCATAAGAAATAGCACACAAAGCCAGGAGTGGTGGCACACGCCTTCAGTCCCAACACTCAGGAGGCAGAGGCAGGCAGATCTCTGTGAGAGCAAGGCCAGCCTGATCTACACAGGAAGTGTCAGGCCAGCTGGGGCTATAGCCAGAACCTGTTTCAAAAAGACCAAAAAAACAACAAAAAAAAATTGAATAACCAGGCTGTCCTTTTAGGCTATTTCCTATCTGTAAAATAAGTATGGTAATTCAGTGGCCTCTTAATTTTTTTTTTTTAATGGTACTGACAATTGTACCTTCTTTATTAGGTGGTAAGCAAGTCTCCTTTGGGAATGGGATATGGCTCAGTGGTAGAGCACCTGCCTAGAATCCCACAGTGAGGAGCTGGGGGTGTGGCTCAGTGGTAGAGCACCTGCCTAGAATCCCCCAGTGAGGGGCTGGGGATGTGGCTCAGTGGTAGAGCACCTGCCTAGAATCCCCCAGTGAGGGGCTGGGGTGTGGCTCAGTGGTAGAGCACCTGCCTAGAATCCCCCAGTGAGGGGCTGGGGTGTGGCTCAGTGGTAGAGCACCTGCCTAGAATCCCCCAGTGAGGGGCTGGGGTGTGGCTCAGTGGTAGAGCACCTGCCTAGAATCCCCCAGTGAGGGGCTGGGGTGTGGCTCAGTGGTAGAGCACCTGCCTAGAATCCCCCAGTGAGGGGCTGGGGTGTGGCTCAGTGGTAGAGCACCTGCCTAGAATCCCCCAGTGAGGGGCTGGGGTGTGGCTCAGTGGTAGAGCACCTGCCTAGAATCCCCCAGTGAGGGGCTGGGGTGTGGCTCAGTGGTAGAGCACCTGCCTAGAATCCCCCAGTGAGGGGCTGGGGTGTGGCTCAGTGGTAGAGCACCTGCCTAGAATCCCCCAGTGAGGGGCTGGGGTGTGGCTCAGTGGTAGAGCACCTGCCTAGAATCCCCCAGTGAGGGGCTGGGGTGTGGCTCAGTGGTAGAGCACCTGCCTAGAATCCCCCAGTGAGGGGCTGGGGTGTGGCTCAGTGGTAGAGCACCTGCCTAGAATCCCCCAGTGAGGGGCTGGGGTGTGGCTCAGTGGTAGAGCACCTGCCTAGAATCCCCCAGTGAGGGGCTGGGGTGTGGCNGTAGGTTGGTGCACCCGCGCGGAGGTCAGAAGAGGGTGTGGGATTCCCCTGGAACTGGAGTTAAAGACAGTTCTTAGCCACCATGTGGGTGCTGGGAATCGAACCTGGGTCCTCTGCAAGATCAGTCAACACTCTTAACCCCTGAGCCATCTCTCTAGCCCTCAATCTGTATTTCTTTCATGATGACTGCTCTCAGGCCCGATATTAAGATATATGCTGTTAGGATTTGAATATGAACTGTACCTCCTAAAAGTTCATAGATTGGAGGCATGGTTTCCCCCCTGGTGAGTCCATTCCTTGAGAGGTGATTGTATCATGAAGGCTGTCCTAGTCCATGGATTAATCTAATGATAGATTAATAATTTGATGGTATTATTGACCTGTGGTGCAGAATAGGAGGCATGGCCTAGTTAGAGGAAGTAGGTTACTGGGGCGGACTCTGGAAGGGTTGATCTTGTCCCCAGCCTCTTCTTCTTTCACACCTGCTTTCCAGCTGCCACAAAGTAAGCAGCCCTCCTCCACCACAGTGTGTCTGCCTCTCTGCAGCAGTAAAGGCCATGGGCCCAGATGACCACCGACTGACTGAAACTTCTGAGCCTAATCTCCCCCTAAATTGTCTCTCTGAGGTACTTGTCACAGTGATGGGAAGTCTAACTCAAGGTGAGATGATTTTTTTAGGATTTGTTTTTTGTGTATGTGTGTGTATGTGTACTATGTGCATGCAGTTGCCAACTGAGGCCAGCAGAGGGCATTAGATCCCCCAGAACTGGATTTATAGGTCATTGTGAGCCAACTGATGTAGGTGCTAGGAACCAAGCCCAGGTCCTCTTCAAGAACAACAAGCATTCTTAACCACTGAGTCATGTTTGCAGCCCCAATGATATTCTTTTATGTTGTCTTCTACAAGCTGTAACTTTTTTGTGTTTGCTTTAAATTTTTTTTTATTTTTTACATTTATTTGTGGTTAGGTTGTCCCTTGGCAAGCAGGCAGGTGCAGGTCAGAGGACAACTTGGGGGGTTCTCTCCTTCTACCATGTGGGTCCCAGGGATTTGAACTCAGGTCATCAGGCTTGGCAGCAAGCACCTTTACTCACTGAGCCATCTCACTGGCCCCTAGTTCAGTTTTTCTGAGACAGGGTAACAGAGCCACTGTCTCTGTTATCAGATCAACTGTTATGGTATGAGAGTGTTGTTAAATATGGTTTTAAACCCTCTGAGATGTCAGACATCCCACTAAATATCCCTGACGAATATGTGAGGACATACATTTAATCAACTTGAAAAGAAACATAAATGTGTGTGTCTACATAAATTATGCACATTTACATATATACACACATATACACATGCACTCATTTTCTGTGTCTGTTCACTGGGACTCCTTGGCAACACAGACATTCCCAAATCCATGAGTTTACCTAGCTTCTCATTCTCTACTGAAAGTTACAAGCTTGGAGCATCTTGTGCGGAGAGAGGGGAATGTTCTGAGAAAGATGGCTGGATCTGAGAGGACTGTAGAAAAAGCTGTAACCGGGCCAGGCGTGGTGGTGCACGCCTGTAATCCCAGCCCTCGGGAGGCAGAGGCAGGCGGATCTCTGTGAGTTCAAGGCCAGCCTGGTCTACAGAGCGAGTTCCAGGACAGCTAAGGCTCCTGAGAGACTCCATTTCAAAAAAATACAAAAAAGAAAAAGAAAAAGAAAAAGCTGTAACTGGCCAAAACTGGACAATTATAATCCCCTGGAAAAAATTGGAAAACTATAAATCCATACTCATAAATAAATGGTTGGAAAGAACAATGCAATGGTTCCTCACTATGGAATGTACAGGGGAAATGGGGTGAGAAAACAGCCTTCCCACCATCGATCATGCACGGACACTCAAACAGTGGGGTCTGATGGGGAACGAGATATTTACTGAGTCACAAGGCAGAACACAGAGGGAAAAAAGAGAGGCTTGGGGCTGGAGAGATGGCTCAGCGGTTAAGAGCACTGGCTGTTCTTGCAGAGGTCCCGGGTTCGAGTCCCAGCACCCACATGGTGACTAACAACAATCTGTAACTCCAGTTTCAGAGGAATCTGATGCCCTCTTCTCACCCCTGTGGACACAGCACAACATGGGTGCACTTACATGCATATAGCCCATATACTCATACACATAAGGAAGTTAAAAAAAAAAAAAAAAGAGAGAAGCTTGGCAGATACAGATGCCTCTCACCATTATTGTAGTTGGGACCGGTTGAAGCCAGTTGAAGTCAGGCTCTACCTGCTACAGTGCAAAAGGAAAAAGGCATTCATATATTTATGCCAAAAAATAAAGAATCTGAACCTAAGCATAGGGAGACATCAAGCAAACCAAACTGATGGACATAAGAGAGTGGTCTACCCAGCCCCTCATTTGTAGGTTCTAGGCAGATGCTCTGCCACTGAGCCACACCCCAGCCACTCACGAGAGGATTCTAGGCAGGTGCTCTACCACTGAGACACACCCTAGCCCCTCACTGGGGGATTCTAGGCAAGGACTCTACCACTGAGACACACCCCAGCCCACTCACTGGCAGATTCTAGGCAGGTGCTCTACCACTGAGCCACACCCCAGCCCACTCACTGGCAGATTCTAGGCAGGTGCTCTACCACTGAGACACACCCACAACCTCTCACTAGAGGATTCTAGGCAGGTGCTCTACCACTGAGCCATACCCACAGCCCCTCACTAGAGGATTCTAGGCAGGTGCTCTACCACTGAGCCGTGTCCCCACTGTCTCACTGGAGTCTAGGTGCTACACCACTGGCCTGAAACCTTCAAAATTATCAAGGTGATGAAACTCAAGGAAAAACTACAGGACATTTGAAGGAGCAAAGGCACAACAATTAAATGCCTTATGTGCTCCTGGACTCAACCTTCCACTACAAAGAACATTATTAAAACAATTGATGAAATTGGCTGCATGTCATGATACACAACTATAACCCCAGCACTGGGGAGACAGACAGGAGGATCACAAGTCTGACACTAGCCTGGGCTACACAGAGATCCTGTCTCAACAAAAGAACTTGAATATGGTCTGAGAAATCCATGCTCATAACACACAGTGGCAACATCCTAATTTTAACACTGGATTGAGTTATTTGGGAAAACGTCCTTGTTTGCAGAAAATATAATTCAAATTTTGGGGAGTGCCAGGATATCCCACACTGTTTAAGAACAAAGACATTCTCTGCACTATATTTTCAGTTTTCTGGAGTTTTGAATTTAAATTATCTTTAGTATTTTCTAAAAATTATGTTTCAATGGGGCTGGAGAGATGGCTCAGCGGTTAAGAGCGCCGACTGCTCTTGCAGAGGACCTGGGTCCCAGCACCCACATGGCGGCTGAGAACCATCTTTAACTCCAGTTCCAGGGGAATCCGATGCCTTCTTCTGACCTCTGCGGCATTGCACGACACAGGTGCACAAACCTACAAGCAGACAGTACACTCATACACATAAAAAATAAATAAAATTTGGGCTGGAGAGGTGGCCTAGTGGTTAAGAGCGCTGTCTACTCTTGCAGAGGACCTGGGTTTGATTCCCAGCACCCACATGGCGGCTGAGAACCGTCCATAACTCCAATTCCAGGAGAACTCCAGTTCCAGGGGAATTCGATGCCCTCTTCTGACCTCCACGGCATTGCACGACACGGGTGCACGGACCTACATGCAGACAGTACATTCATACACATAAAATAAGTAAATAAATAAATAAAATTTAAAAAATAAATAAATAAAATTAAAAAAAAAACAGAACGGAAGTAAAAATTTAGAAAAAATTATGTTTCAAGAGCAATGTAGATAGGTCTATGCAAAGATGCTCAACATCAAGGAGGTCTCTGAAGCTTCACAAAGGACTTTTTGTGCTACACTTCTACATGCCAAAGAAGATGTAGTTCAAAACAAAACAAAAAACAACAAAAAAAGATGTAGTTCAATAGTGGCAGCCTGAGGGGCTGGAGAGATGGCCTAGCGGTTGCCCGACTGCTCTTGCAGAAGACCTGGGTTCGATTCCCAGCACCCACATGGTGGCTGAGAACCATCTTTAACTCCAGTTCTAGGGGAATCCAACACCCTCTTCTGACCTCCTTGGCATTATACTACATGGGTGCACCAACCTACATGCAGATAGTACACTCATACACATACAAAATAATAAATAAAAATAATAAATAAATAAATAAAATGTTAAATAGTGGCAGCCTGATAAATGTGCACCTGGAAAGAAAAATTTAAAAATCCCAGTTCGATCTACGGCCCGCTCTCTGGTGGGATAGGACACATGACTGACACTCTAGCTTTGGTGCCTCCTAATGTCAGGGGACTCTATTTACCATACTGGAAAGTGATTAGCATTCCTTAGTCAAAGAGTTATAATGCCCCAACCAAGAAATCTCCAACCATATGTGTCTGTACCCATAAAATAACTTGTTACAATTTTTAATATGTGTTGCTATTTGTCTTTTATTACTAGAATTAAAAGGAGACTGCTAGATTAGCCTCGGGGAAGAGGTGGGGCAAGCCAGATTGTAAGAGCCAAGGAGGGGGGATGAATTGTGAGATTACAGCAAAAACAGACTGGATTTTATTAAGCAAACCTCTTCAGTTGGGCTTGGGGACCTGGGTTGTATAGAAACTAGACACAGATGTAACTGGGCTGGTGTGGACACTCCTCACATTTGTTACCTAAGTGTACTTACCACTTAAATAAATTTTTAAAAATAAAAAAGATTCAGGCTTAAAAGGTTAGTTTTACAAGCCAACTTGACTAAGCCACAGGATGCCTGCACATTTAGTTTAACACTATTCTGGAAGTGTCTATAAGAGCGTTTCGGAGTGACACTGACATTTAATTCAGTAGACCCGGCAATGCAGCCAGCCTCCCACCGCCCGGCATTGTGGATAGACTTCATCCAACACATGGAAGAATCAAAGCATTCTGGGTAAGTGCTTTCTTGGTGTCCAAGCTGGGACACATCCTTCCTGCCTTGAACTCTGTCTTAGACTGGAATTTACGCTATCAGATCTCTCAGTTCTCAGGCCTTCAGACTCAGATTGTAACTATATCATGGCTCTCCTGGGATCCCAGCTTGTCCATTGCGGTTCTTGGGATGTCTCATCTTCTATGATCAGGTGAGCAAACCCTCATAATTATCTCTTATCTATTATCTCTCTATCACCTAATCATCTGTGATCAGTTATCCACTATCTGTCTCTCTATTACTATTTATCATCTCTCTTTAGGAATGACTTATAAAATGGACTAATGACCTTTAATTAACTTTGGAAAACTCACTGAACCATATGCTCTTGTGACATGGACACCTGATCTTGATTCCTTGGAACCCTAATTTGAGACTCCACCCCAAGATAACGAATGAATGCGGGTGCACTTGGGAATGAACATTATCAAAGCACTGAAAGTCAGCACAGCCACCTTCACTGAAATCAACGACGATTGAGAAAGGGTGCTCGACTTTGTGTGAATGAGATATTCTATAACTAGGGATGTACGGCAAACTTGTCTGATAAGAGTGGAATCAAGTCTGTGGTTCCCCAATTGAAGCTTGAGAAATCGTTTTGAATAAAATTATGGGTGAAGCCTGACTCAAGAAGATAGTTCCAGGAGACTTCTGGGAATGGGTGTCCTCCGAGCCAGAGCCCATCTTAAAAGCTAAAATTAGGAGTCAGGCTGTTTTATTCAAGTGTTAACTGTAATGTAGCATGGTAATGCATCTATCTACCATCTTATTTGTCTATTATCTGACTATCTCTTATCTATCATCTATAATCTATTGTCTATTATGTATGTATATGACTATCATCTATTAACTATTGTCTACCTGGGTTTTTTTGGTGGGGGGAGCCATTTTGAGACAGTGTCTCCCTGTAGCCCCAGCTGGCCTGGAACTGACTATGTAGACTAGGCTGGCCTTGAACTCAGAGATCTGCCTGTCTGTCTCCCAAGTGCTGGGATTAAAAGCATGCGCCACTGCACCCGACTAACTTGTCTGTTAGTATACTTATCTGTCTGCTATCTGCCTATCAGTCTGTCTATGTAAACTTTATTTTTTATTTTTTTGGTCTTTTTGAGACAGGGTCTCCCTGTAGCCCCAGCTGTCCTGGAACTCACTCTGTAGACCAGGCTGGCCTTGAACTCACAAAGATCCGCCTGCCTCTGCCTCCCGAGTGCTAGGATTAAAGGCGTGCGCCACCACGCCCAGCAGTAAACTTTAAATCTATCCATCTGTCACTCTATCACCTATTGATTTTTTTTCCCCTTTGGAGAATCCTTATTAACACAGAGAGATCATTAGGGGAAATGTCTGGTTCTCAGACTGATGGATACATAAGGCTGATGGGGCATCTTACATGGACAGAAAGTAAGGAAGAGTTCCCCCAAAGTACAATTATGGAGACCTGTCAAAGGGACCCTGGCACCCACTGAAAGAGCTTCCAATGGTAATCGGTTTGATCAGTGAACTGATACAGCCTTAGACTGTAACTCGATATATATTACAGAGAGCCAAGGGTCCAGGCTGATGGAAATGAACTACTGAATAAATAACTAAATGGAGTAAAATGGGCCACTTTTCTGTACAGAATTCCATAAAGTTTAGATATGTGTTCCGTCTCCTTATCCACCATGACATCCTTCCAAAGAAAATGATGTCATCCAGGCGTGGTGGTGTTTGCCTTTAATCCCAGCCCTCGGGAGGCAGAGGCAGACAGATCTCTGTGAGTTCAAGGCCAGCCTGGTCTACATAGAGAGCTTCAGGCCAGCTGGGACTAAAAGGAGACTCTGTCTCAAAAAGACCAAAAGAGAGAGAGAGAGAGAGAGAGAGAGAGAGAAACGAAAACAATGTCAAGTGAGGAGAAGCTGGGCGGCCACCTCAGCCAATGCTGGGACTGTTCAGGGCACAGAGTCTTTCCGTGTGTGTGTGTGTGTGTGTGTGTGTGTGTGTGTGTATGTGTGTGTGTGTGTGTACAGGCCTGTACATGCCACAGTACGCGTGTGGAGGTCAGAGGACAATCTTGCGTGTTGGTCCTTACCTTCCACCTTGTTGAGACAGGCTGTCTTTGTTGCTGACCACTGTGTACTCCAAGCAGGCTGGACTGGGAGGCTTGTGGACTCTGATTGTAGGAAGGCTGGAATTACAGACTCGCACTGTTGTGATTTTACTTTCAGTGTAGGGATTCAAACTTGGATCCTCACACTTGTATGACCAGTGATCTGCCACTGAACTGTCTGCCCAGGCTGAAATCAGATACCCTTGATATCACGCAATGAGAGTGGTATTTCTCTATTTCCATCCTCCAAAACCTATAGCCCCAGCCTAGTAATAAGAAAAGCACCAGACAAATTCTAATCAAAGAACCTTCTGTGAGATACCTGACCTCAAATCTGCTAAGGTCATCAAAACTAGGAAAAGTTTTAAGATACAGCCATAGCCTGGAGGAACCCAAGGAGATTTGGTGACTAATGGGATCCTGGAAAGAGGAAAAAGGTATTAGGTAACAAGTAAGAAAATCTGGGTGCTATAGACATGTGTAGGCTCAATGATGGAGCACCTGCCTAGAATCCCTCAGAGAGGGGCTGGGGCTGGGGCTGGGGCTCAGTAGTAGAGTACCTGCCTAGAATCCCCCAGTGAGGGGCTGGGGTGTGGCTCAGCGGTACAGCCCCTACCTAGAATTCCCCAATGAGGGGCTGGGGTGTGGCTCAGTGGTAGAGCACCTGCCTAGAATCCCCCAGTGAGGGGCTGGGGTGTGGCTCAGTGGTAGAGCACCTGCCTAGAATCCCCCAGTGAGGGGCTTGGGTGTGGCTCAGGCAGGAGTCTCTGACTTGCGCTACCTCCTCTCCAACATGGGGCGAGTACTCTGTTTAAATCAGCTAAGTTCTGAAGAGCAATGGCCGCCAGGGAGAGGGGAGTCTCCTGTTTGTGACCCTGGGTTTGAGCCGGGAAGGGGCCATCAAAGAAGTCAGTGGTCCATCCTGGGCCATTCTCCTTTTCCAACCTTAGCATTAAAATCACTTTGATGGTCCCAATGGGCCTTAAGCCAAAGGAAGAAACGAGTTCATGAAAACTATTCAAAGGACTAAAAATAACTCACTTATTTCCCAGCTAGACTGTCTTTGCTCGTCTTGGAAAAGGCAAAGGGCCAGGGGGACCTGAACAGCAAAATCCATGGTAACAAGCAACTTCCGTTTACACGCAGCAGTCTGGGCATTCAGGGAGGGTCTGGCTGCTGCACGGTTGAAGGAGCGAAGGGCAGTCGTACACGTGCATTCGATTTCCTCTAACTGGGACAATAGTCCACATTTTTTGCACTTTTGTTTGGCAAATATCTGCTGTATTGTTTCAGGAGGGTTTTTTATTTTTATTTTTATTTTATGTGTCTAAGTGTTTTGCCTGCATATATGTAAGTGTACCATGTATGTGCAGTCCCACGGAGTCCAGAAGAGGGCATTGCCGCCCCTGGAACTGGAGTGACAGGTGGTTGTTAGCCATCACGTGGGTGCTGCCAACAGAACCCAAGGTCCTCGGCAAGAGCAGCCAGAGCTCTTAACCACGGAGCCGTCTCTCCAGCCCCTATTTTCATTATTATTACTATTATTTTCTTTTTTGTCTTTTTGAGACAGGGTCTCCTTGTAGCCCCAGCTGTCCTGGAACTCACTAGTGTATATTAGGCTGACCTTGAACTCACAGAGATCTGCCTGTCTCTGCCTCTCAAATGCTGGGATTAAAGGTGTGCATCACCACAACCAGCTACCCTTAATTTAATTATATGTGTAGGGGGAGGGGTATGGTGGGGTGGTGGGTTATGCACATGAGTGTTGGGCCAACTGAGGGCAGAAGACAGCTTTGAATCTCCCCAGAGCTGGAGTTACAAGCAGTTGTGAACCACTAGATGTGGCTGTAAGCACTCTTAACTGTTGAGCCATCTTTCCAGCCTCAGTTATCAGGAATTTTGACTGGAGATTGCAGCATATTGCTCTGGCTGCTGGGTTGCAACAGCCATGGATTGATGACCAAGACAGGAGGAAGGACGGAAGAAGGGGCTGGAGAGATGGCTCAACAGTTAGGAGCACTGGGTGCTCTTGCAGAGGACCTGGGTTCAGTTCCCAGCACCCACGTGGCAGCTCACAGTCATCCATAATTCCATTCCAGGGAATCTAATAACCTCTTCCAACCTCCACAGGAATTGCACACACATACCTGCAGGCAAAATTCACTAAATAAACAAACAAATAAATAAATGAAAAGCTTTTCAAAGAAAGAAGAAACATGGATGGATTTTAGTGAGTATAGACTCTAATTCATAGTTAAAATCCCTGTCACGTTTTCTTTTTAAAAAGTACTTGCCAGCCGGGCGTGGTGGTGCACGTCTTTAATCCCAGCACTCGGGAGGCAGAGGCAGGTGGATCTCTGTGAGTTTGGGGCCAGCCTGGTCTACAGAGTGAGGTCCATGACAGCTGGAGTAACAGGAAGAGCCTGTTTCAAAAAGACAAAAAATAAAAATACAAAAAGGACTTGCCCTCTTTTTATTCTTTTTTTAAAACTTTACCAGAGATTTCAAACATGTAGAAAACAATTTAAAGTCCATCCTCAGTTCCCCTAGGTATTTAGGACGTACTTCCTCTCGATGAGGTCTGGCACATTCAGGGTAGTTTGGTCAGAAACAAGGACATGCTTCTTTTAGGACCTGTTTCTGGTCCATGGTGGCTGGTTGCCACAGTGACATTGTTCCGCAGACTCTCGCTAGCTCGTGGTGTTTGTTTGACTGTGAACTCAGCTTGCACATTTCTTTCACTGGGAGTCTCGTGAGCTTGAGTTGTGAGGGCCACACCCTTGGCGGCTCTGTCAGTGCTGGGACATTCCTACGGGAGTCCGTGGATCCAAGCTCTGACTGGTACACCCTGAGCACCTAAGACCCAGTTACCTGCTCCCAGGATGGAGGGCACAAACAAGCAGCACAGGAGACCATGTGTTGTTGAAGTCAGTCCCCGCCCACACCGTCCCGCCACCTGTCCTGAAGTACCTGTCTGAGTAAGGATGTTCGCTCTCCATGTCTTCCTCCTGCCAGAGCTCTGGGTCAATCAGCACTTTTATCCCTTCATGGTCCTCAGAAGCTGAATGTGGAGACAAACGGGCATTCATGGATGTGCAGGCACTGACCACACTTCCATTTCACAGTCCAGTGGTCGGAAATGCTTAGAAACTGCTTCCTAAATAGTGTGAACGGAAGGGAAACCCCACTGTGCTGACTCATGCTCTCTCTGTGCCTGACATCAGCCACCCAGGCACCACTTTCTCCTGCTGCTGTGAGACAGCTAAGCACGGCTGAAAGGCGGGATGGAAAGGCCTAGGACTTGTGGAGGAAGGCAAGATGCAAGGAGGAGCGAGAACAGCTGTGCTGGCAGCAAAGCTGACTTCAGGGGCCAAAAGACGGCACCAGAGAGACTGGGGACGGGACACACAGGATGGGCACAAAGCTGTGGGCAGGAGTGTGTGTGCAGGTGCAAGTGTGCAGGTGTGCAGGAGTGTAGGTATGCAGGAGTGTAGGTGTGCAGGAGTGTGCAGGTGTGCAGGAGTGTGAGTGTGCAAGAGCGTGAGTGTGCAGGTGTACAATAGTGTGAGTGTGCATGAGTATGAGTGTGCATGAGTGTGAGTGGGCAGGTGTGCAGGAGTGTGTGCAGGAGTGTGAGTGTGCAGGTGTGCATGAGTGTGAGTGTGTATGAGTGTGAGTGTGCAGGAGTGTGCAGGTGTATAGGAGTGTGAGTGTGCAGGTGTGCGACAGTGTGAGTGGGCAGGTGTACAATAGTGTGTGCATGAGTGTGAGTGGGCAGGTGTACAGGAGTATGCAGGTGTATAGGAGTGTGAGTGTGCAAGAGTGTGAATGGACAGGTGTGCAAGTGTGCAGGAGTGTGAGTGGACAGGTGTACAAGAGTGTGCAGGTGTGTAGGAGTGTGAGTTGCAAGAGTACAGGAGTGTGCAGGTGTGTGAGTGTGCAGGTGTACAGGAATGTGTGTGTGAGAGTGTGAGTATGCAGGAGTGTGAGTGTGCAGGTGTACAGGAATGTGAGTGTGCGAGAGTGTGAGTATGCAGGAGTGTGAGTGTGCAGGTGTACAGGAATGTGAGTGTGCGAGAGTGTGAGTATACAGGAGTGTGAGTGTGCAGGTGTACAGGAATGTGAGTGTGCGAGAGTGTGAGTATGCAGGAGTGTGAGTGTGCAGGAGTCAGTGTGCAGGTGTACAGGTGTGCAAGTGTGCAGGAGTGAGTAGACATGTGTACAGGAGTGTGCAGGTTTGCAGGGGTCTGAGTGTGTGGGTGCGCAGGAGTGTGAGTGTGCAGGTAGGCAAGTATGTGAGTGAGCAGGTGTGTGAGTGTGCAGGTATGCAAGTGTGTGAGTGAGCAGGTGTGTGAGTGTGCAGGTATGCAAGCATGTGAGTGAGCAGGTGCGCAGAGGTGTCAGTGTGTGGGTGTGCAGGGGTATGAGTGTGCAGGTGTTGTATAGGAGTGTGTGTGGGTGTGCATGGGTGTGAGTGTAAATGCAGGAGTGTGAGTGTACAGGTGTGCAGGTGTGTGAGTGTGCAGGTGTGCAGGAGTGTTAGTGTACAGGTGTGCAGGCGTGTGAGTGTGCAGGTGTGCAAGAGTGTGAGTGTACAGGTGTGCAGGAGTGTGAGTGTACAGGTGTGCAGGAGTGTGAATGTGCAGTTGTACAGGTATGCAGGTGCCAGGCATATGGCATGCAGGTGTATAAGCAGGTAGGTGTAGAGGTGTGCAGGTGCCAGGCATGCAGATATATAGATATATGGGTTAATACACAGGTCCACCGGTGTGCAGGGTGTCAGGTAAAAAGGTGGAAGGTGTGTGATAAGCAGGTGTGAAGGTAAATATGTATAAAAGTGTGGATGCAGGTGTGTAAGCAAGTATTCGTGTGCACAGGTGTGCAGGTCTACAGATACTGGACATACAGATGTGAGGACACAGACCTAAAGGAATGCATCCATGCAGGTAAGTGTTCAAGTATGCACGTTTGCAAGTACATGTGCATACATGTGTGAGCACACAGTTATACATGCATGCAACTGCGTAGGTAAGTATCCAGGCATATAAATACACAGGCAGACAGGCATGCAGGTGTGTCACTAAGTACTAATGTGTGCCGGTGTGCAGACACGGAGGTATTAGGCACGCAGATGTTGGTGCACAGATATCCAGGCACGCAGGTACATGGGAGCCTGGGAAACAGGCTGCTGTCCTCTGCATGAGGCCAGAGACTGCCCTGTCTGGGGCCTTGGTATCAGACCAACCTAGGGCCCCAGTGAAGATGGGAACTACTTATTTCACCTGCTTTATGACTGAAAGGTCTAGCCTGTGGTACCACTGTTGCAGAGCAGAAAGCCGAATGCTCACATCTTCCTGCAGGCCCAGGAAGCAGAGAGTACCTGCCACCACCGGGAACAAGGCTTAAGAACTCTCATAGCTGCCCTCTGCAGCACGGCTGCAGCTCCTGACGGTTCCGGGACCTTCCCAAACCAGGGCCAGGAACCCGGACCAGTGTCCAAATACGTGGAGCTTATGGGCGACATTCTCATTCAAACCACCACAACATGTATTTGCATATGTATGTCTATCTATATGTCTTCTAGTTTGTCTTCTATTGCTGTGACAAAACACTCTGACACCAACTTGGGGAGGAAAGGGTTTATTCAGCTTACATCTCCTGGGTCACAGTTCATCACTTAAGGAGCCCAAGACAGGAACTCAGGGCAGGAACCTGGAGGCAGGAGCTGAAGCACAGGCCATGGAGGAGTGCTTTTCACTGGCTTGCTCCCCTGGCCCATGCCCAGCCTGCCTTCTTATACAGTATGCAACAACCTGCCCAGGGTGGCACCACTCATTGTGGGCTGGGCCCTCCCACACTGCTCGACAATCAGACAATACTCCACAGATGTGGCCACAGGCCAATCCACCAATTGAGGCTCCCTCAACCCAGGTGTGTCAAGTTGACACTAAAGCTATACAGCACAAATGACCCCTTGTCAACTTGACACACAAAACACATCACTATTAAACCACCATCTTTCCAGTTCTTATCCCCAAAGTATGATGTTAACATTAATCACATCCTAAGACAGTACAACCTTAAAAACCCCACAGTCCTTAAAATGTCCAAACACTTAAAATTTCACGGTCTGTTAAAAGTCTCTTAACTGTGGGCTGCTGTAAAATCCAAAACAACTACTGTCTTATTTCAAAGGGAAGAATCAGGCACACTCAAACAAAACCTAAGTCTAGCAAGTAGCTCAAGGCTGGACACCTGGGACTCACGATCTTCTGGGCTCCAAAGTGTTTCAGCAGCTCCCCCTCTCTGACTCTGCTGCCATCCGTGGCACACACAGGTCATCTCAAAGGCCCAGGCCAACTCCATTCCCCACCTGCTGCTGCTCTTGGTGGTCGTCCATGGTCCTGGCATCTCCAAAGCTAGGGTCGCCATCTGAAACTGAGGTTGCACCTTCATCAATGGTCTCCTCTGATCTCTCCATGGTGCAAAGCCTCAGCCTCAGCTTCTCTCCATAACGCCTGCAATTCTGGGTCTTCACTGCAACCGAGGTTGGTAACTATCCACCAATTGTCTTTTCTGACCTCTCACATGCCAAGCCTCGGCTGCTCCTTCATGTGACCCTCCTCAAATTTCAACATGGAACCATATAAGGAGACTCTTACATGTTACCTGAAGTCCTGCTTCTGGCTTGGTATGGAGGCCTCAGGCACCTTCTGGATCACAGTTCTGTGTGCTGACCCTGAAGAAATTCTTCCCAGAAGATTTCACCAAAATGATGCTTGTCTCTTGTTATTTATAGCTGATTTTTCAGCCGCAGCTAACCAGCATCAATTGTTCTCAGTAAAAAAAAAAGATTTCACTCAGGTTTGGTCTCTTGTTAACATGCTGATTCTTCAGCCCCAGCTGACCAGTAACTCCCAAGACTTAAAACAGTCTTGATGATCTCTGCTCCCCCTTTGAAACTAAAAACTTCACAAGCCAGGATTCCATCTTCTACAACTCCTTCTGCAAAACTGCTCCAAGCTTTCCAGGCACGATCTTTAGGCATTCAAATGTCCTTCCCGAGCCCAAAGTTCCAAACACCCTTCCACAATCCTTCCCAAAACACCAAGGTCAGGTCTGTCCCAGAAACAGCCCAC
>VZQC01000845.1:119356-171098 GCA_009823505.1 Rhizomys pruinosus | reverse complement strand
AAAAAAAAAAAAAAAAAAAAAGACCAGAAAAAAAAATCAATGAATAAATATAAAAGCCAATGACAGATTTGCAGATTTTTAAATTTTTCCAAGATTTATTTTTCTTCTTTTTAAAAAAACTTGTTTTATTATTATTTATTTCTGTATGTGTATGAATGTACCGTCTGCATGCAAGTCTGTGCACCTGTGTCGTGCAATGCCGCGGAGGTCAGAAGAGGGTCTCAGATTCCTCTGGAACTGGAGTTCTCCTGGAATTGGAGTTTCAGATGGTTCTCGGCCGCCATGTGGGTGCTGGGGATCGAACCCAGGTCCTCTGCAAGAGCGGTCAGCGCTCTTAACCTCTAGGCCATCTCTCCAGCCCTATTTTTCTTCTTTTTAACTACACGTATGTGTGTGTGTCTGTGTGTGGATATATACATGTGAGGGCAGTGTCTACAGTGGCCAGAGGCAACATTGGAACTGAAGTTATAGGCAGTTGTGAGCCATCTAGTGTGGATGCTGGGACCTGAACTTGTGTCCTCTGCAGGAGCAGCAAGCCCTCTTAACCCTTCAGTCATCTCTCCACCCCCAACAAGCTTTTCAAGTGTTTGGAGAAAATGTTGTTCAATCAGCAGATCTTTTTTTTTTTTTTCAAAGCCAATTTTTATTGAAGCTTTATGCATTTCATACAAAATTTCAAATCAAACCTAGACCCATGCCCCCCTCCCTGCCCCTCCACCCCACCAGAGCTCATGCATTCTGCCAAACATGTTTTTCATCTTTTTCTCAGTCTCTCTCAAAATTCTCGATTCAGAAGTTTACTATTTCAAGCAGAAGTTCACTGTTTCAGTCAGTTCTTTTACCCAGTCTTTTTGTTGTTGATGTTGTTGTTGTTATTCCTTCCAATATGCATCACTCCAAAATATGCACATATGCATGCCACATATATCATAGGTTTTAGCATCTTCAGCTTATGATTTTTTTTTCTTTATTAGGCTGAAAGATGTCATGTTTGATGTCTCCTCCTTGGCAAGCCTAAACCACCATCAGTTCTGCCCTTGTGTTCCACACTGGGGTTTTCCCTTCCCATGGTCACCAAATGAGGTCCAGTAAGCACCGCGTCCTGTCTTGATCCTCCTGTACTGGTCTCCATGATATAGCCCGGGTAGTCCAAAAATAGCAATCTCTACTCCAAAAAAGCAGAAACCCCAGTAGTAGCTCAGTCCACAAGCTGGATGTCTCAGCAGTCTCCATCTGGCACTGAAGGTTTGGAGGATTCTTGGAGAGACATGAGTCTTGAGTCCATATTGGAAGGTTGAAAAGCTCTGTCTCGGGCTGGAGAGATGGCCTAGTGGTTAAGAGCACCAACTCCTCTTGCAGAGGACCCGGGTTTGATCCCCAGCACCCACATGGCGGCTAAGAACAGTCTTTAACTCCAGTTCCAGGGGAATCTGATGCCCTCTTCTGACCTCCTGTGTTGTTGCACAACACAGGTGCACAGACCTACATGCAGACAGTACATTCATACACATAATTAATAAATAAATAAAATTAAAAAAAAAGAAAAGCTCTGTCTCATGTCTTTGAAGGATGGCAAAAGCAGTAGCAGCCCCAGGGTAGTTGCACTTGCCAGTAAGAATTGAAGACAGGTAAAACAACTGTGCTCTTTTTTTTTCTTTTTGTCTTTTTACTAAGATCTCAAGTTTTATACCTGAAGTACAATTTCTCAGGCTTTACTGATTATTTATTTCTGGTTATACTTTCCTTTTGGATGTTTAAGGCCATACAGTTAGCCCAGATTAACCAAGGTTTTTGTTTTCTCAAGGTCAGTTGAGGATCTAGTCCTCAAGGGTCACTCAGGTTTTGGGGTTTTTTTTGGGGGGTTGTTGTTGTTGGGGGTTTTTTTTGGTATTTTTTGAGACAGGGTCTTCCTGTAGCTCCAGCTGGCCTGGAACTCGCTTTGTAGACCAGGCTGGCATTGAACTCACAGAGATCCACCTGCCTCTGCCTCCCGAGTACTAGGATTAAAGGTGTGCACCACTACACCCAGCTTTCACATCTTACTTAAAAAAAAAAAAAACTCTTCATATTCCTTTTAAAAATATGTTATTTTTTTCCAGGTGTGGTGGTGTACACCTTTAATCCTAGCACTTGGGAGGCAGAGGCAGGCAGATCTTTGTGAGTTCAAGCCCAACCTGGTCTCAGGACAGCTGGGGCTACAGGGAGACCCTATCTCGAAAAGACGAAAAAAAAATGTTACTTTATTTTCTGTGGATGAATGTATCACCTGCATGTGTGTAAGTGCACCTGTCTCAAGCAATGCCTGCAGAGGTCAGAAGAGAGTGCTGAATTCCCCTGGAACTAGAGTTATGGACAGTTGTTAGGTGCTATGTGGGTGCTGGGAACTGAACCCAGGACCTCTGCAGGAGCAGCCAGTGCTCTTAACCAGAGTCATCTGTCTCTTCTTATAACATGTTCCTGAAGCAAATGTCCTGTGAAAGAGTTTAGCTCACAGGTGTTCTCTAAATGCAGAGGGACACAGGGTCGAGCTCAAGTACCCACACCCCGTGAAAAGTCCTAACTCCACGGCCTTCCTAAGTGACTTCCCTCAGTGCACCGGGGCAGCGAATGCCATATCACTGCTCAGTACAGCATCTGGCAAGCATAATACACAATGGCTGGCTGAATCTTGAAGGATTAAGGATCAAGCCCAAGCATCTTTCATCTTGACAATGGCAGCGTCCAACAATTGTTGTGACCAACCTTTGTGGAGGCTAGTTAGCATCCATCCCTCTTTTGATCTTTCCCAACGAAAGGACCCCACTAAATCAATATTTAGACATCACGTTGAGCCTCCCACAGGGCCAAGACAGAACTTGTCTGAACCGGAAAAGGTGCTTTACCTTCTAGAGTTGCCTCAGGGATTTCCTGCATTGGAAAGCACCCAACTTCAAATCCCCTGGGAGCAGGGTGGGGCTGGTTGTAGGAACTTTGCGAAAGAAAAAAGAAGAAAGAGAGAGAGAGAGAGAGAGAGAGAGAGAGAGAGAGAGAGAAAAGAAAGAGAGAGAGAGAGAAAGAAAGAGAGAGAGAGAAAGAGAGAGAAAGAAAGGAAGGAAGGAAGGAAGGAAGGAAGGAAGGAAGGAAGGAAGGAAGGAAGGAAGGAAGGAAGGAATAAAGAAAGAAAGATAGATAGATATAAAGTTTCTAGGGCTGTGACCTGGCAGCTGCTGGCCTGTTTAGAAGCAGTGGTCTGTGCTGGTAGGAATGACGTCATCGTGGGATCTGGCACCTTTGGATGGTGGGTGAGAATGGAGCTGGATTCCCTATCTCCACAGCTTTCAGTCAGGAAGCTGGGAAGCAGCGACTGTCTCTTGGCTGCAGGATGTGAAGTCAGACTCAGCCACCACTCCAACCTGGTTGACCCACCTCACAGACTCCTGTCAAACTGGGCTGGATCCAATCCTGTGTTGCTCTCCGGCTGGATGATAAAATAGTCTCACCTCCGCCATCACATTGCACAATAGCTTAGAAAGTTACCCAAGCACAGGACAGGAGCCTCTTTTAGAAATTCAGATCTGGGGCTGGAGAGATGGCCTAGCGGTTAAGAGCACCAACCGCTCTTACAGAGGACCCGGGTGCGATCCCCAGCACCCACATGGCGGCCGAGAACCGTCTGAAACTCCAATTCCAGGAGAACTCCAGTTCCAGGGGAATCCGAGACCCTCTTCTGACCTCCACGGCATTGCACGACACAGGTGCACAAACTTGCATGCAGACAGTACATTCATACACATACAGAAATAAATAAAATTAATAAAAAAAAAAAGAAATTCAGATCTGATTCTGTTTATACTCTTCCCTAAATCCCCCAGTCTTCTGTGCCCTGGGCCCTACTACAAAGCCCTAGGGTATCCCCAGTCAGAACCTTAATGAATCCTTGCAGCCCCAAGTCTCGCAGTGTACATTCCCACCCTTCACTCTTACTAGCTGCTTCTTGTCTAGAAAACCCATCCTCACCACTATGCAAATCCCCCTTCTTCCTGTAAAGCTCAGTGTCATGTCTCCTGTCTCACAAGCTACCTGCGTCTTTCATATTTAACCTGCAAACTGGTTCTTGCAAAGTCCTTTTTCATCCTGAGATTATTGATTATTTGTGCTAAACCTGGCACAGGGCAGGTGCTCAAATCATACTCAGACTGAGCCATCTGGGAATGGTAGCACAGGTCTGCAATCCCAGTAGTGAGGTGGCTGATGCAAGAGGTTTGTGAGTTCCAGGCTAGCCTGTGCTATAGGAGAAGACCATTTTAAAAAAAAATAAATTATAAGAAGGCACTGGAGCGATGGCACAGCGGTTAAAAACACTGGCTGCTCTTGCAGAGGATGCAGGTCCAGGTCCCAGGACCTGCAGGGCAGCTCAGAATTGTCTAGAACTCCATTTCCAGGGGATATGATGCCTTCTTTTGGCCTCTTCAGACATTGCATGCACTGGTGTCCTTAAATACAGGTAGGCAAAATATTCATACCCGTAAAATAAAAATAGATTAAGAAAAATAAATAATAATAAAGTTAAAATTCTCAAATTCAAAGAGTTGATTCTCTAGCAGAAATGACTTTTTTTTTTGCCTGTGAGATTCAAGCCAGTACCCATCATTCTCCTCCTTTATGGTTCACATAGTTGGAACTATAGGGAAGGGAAAAAAATTGTCAAGGAAGCCAAGCACACAGAGTTGTGTCCTCCTGAGCACCCTGCACACCTGCCTGGGCCCCTGCTGAGCCTGAGATGGGGTACTCTGTCTTTTAGGGGCTGCCATCTGACCCCCTCTCTCCCATTCTCCGGCTGTCCCAAGATGCTCACAAAGCCTAAAATGAGTTGTAATTTCTGTGACTTTCTACAGGAGGCTGTGTCCCCTGCCCAGAAGGCCTTCTCTCCCTGGCAGCTCCGAGACTTCTCCCACAGCCCTCACAAACATCACTCCTCCTGAGACTTCAGGCCCTGCCCCAGTGCACCAGACACTGTGTGCTGTGACTGATTGCGTCTCTTGTCCTCTCTCCCTTCTGCACACAGGGTCCAAGGCTGGGACACTCTGGGGTCCCCTCAGAGTAGTGTTGTGAATGCAATAAATATAGAAGGAAACCTTATGGGCACAAAATCAGGGGTTCCCAAGGATACAAAGAACATTCTAGAAAACAGTCTATGCCCTTTCCCAGGAAGAGCAGGTAGGGTATAACATTCTTTTCTTTCTCTAAAGAGATAATTGCATGTCTTTTGCCAAAATCTCAGCAAGGGCGCGTATATAATTACTATAAATAAGAGGAAAAAGCCAAGTTTGTTTAAGACATTAACTCAGCACAAAGTTTGATAATGGGGTTATTTAACCAGGGTACTCAGCAGAGATTCTACACACACACACACACACACACACACACACACACACACACAAAACCCCGACATTTTAAAATGGAGAAGCCACATTTTTACCTTTTCCCACCTGGGAAAACTCACCCCTCTTCCTCCTCGGCAATGTTTACTTTTAAAATATTTGGGAAAAGCCACTGAACTTACATCCAAAGTATCCTATGCAGGAGAAATGAGAGGGGAAAAAATGTACTTTTTTTTCTAAGGCATGGCTGCTTCCGTGATTGGGTTTATAGTCTGGTCCAAGTTACTGTTTTTATTAATTCATTTTTAAAAAATATTTTATTTTATTAATTATGTGTGTGTGTGTGTGTGTGTGTGTGTGTGTATGTGTGTATGTGAAGTACCCATGGAGGCCAGAAGAGGGCATCCGATTCCCTGGACCTGGAGTTACACCATGTCTTACATGGGTGCTGGGCCACCCATCTCTGATCCTCTGCAAGGATAGTATGTGCTCTTAGCTGCTGAGCCATCTCTCTAGCTCCTATTAGGCTGTTCCCTGTTGTTTTGTTTCATTTCGAGGTTTATTTTAGAGGCTAGGGACATAGCTCAGCAGTTAAGTTACTCTTGCAGAGGACCAGGGTTCAGTACCTAGCACTCATATGGTGTGCACTTTTCCAGCCTCTGCAGAGAGTGCACATGAGTGCACTTACATACATCCACACATGAGTGCACTTACATACATCCACACATGAGTGCACTTACATACATCCACACATGGGTGCACTTACATACATCCACACATGGGTGCACTTACATACATCCACACACAGGTGCACTTACATACATCCAGGCAAAGCACTCACACATAAAGTAAGAATAAGTAAACCGAACTTTTGAAAAGATTTGTTTTAATTTTTATTGGGGAGCAGCCTGTGCTCATGTGGCCGGTGCCCTTGGAAGCCAAAAGACTGCCAGATGCCCTGAAGCCTTGAGCTATAGGTTGTTGTTAGCCACTTGATGTTGGTGCTAGAAACCAAACTCAGGTCTTCCAAAAGAGCAGCAATTGCTCTTAACTAGTAAGCCATCTCTCCAGCTTCTTAATTAGCTTCTCTTAAAGGCACAGGCTACAACTAAAACTTCGATTTCAATCAAAGAAAGTCTCTATTTAAAAAAGCCAGATGTTGTGGTACATGCCTTGACCCCACCGCTCAGGAGGAACAAAGGAACGAAGGAACGAAGAAATGTAGGAAAGAAGGAAAGAAGGAAGGAAGGAAGGAAGGAAGGAAGGAAGGAAGGAAGGAAGGAAGGGTCTAGACTGATATTGCTTGATGCCCCTTGGTTTCTTTGAGAAAATACGGAGCCTTGAGGGAGGCTGGGGAGATGGGGCTTATTGCAACCAGTGATCTACAGAGGCCTGGCTTCCACATGTCCCCCGTTCCCTCTGCGCAAGTGACCACCAAACCATTGGACCAATTTCCAGCAGCCGGGTGGCACAGCTGTGGTTCTCACCAGCACCCTCTCGCACCCGATGAAGGGCACGGATTCCTGGAGAGGAAACACATAGTCCAGGCCATTTTTCATACACCGACAAGAAGTAAATTAGGAAAACCATGTACGTACCACACGCAAGCCTGCCTCTCCCATTGATCACATGTAATTTACATCTTACAAAGATGTGAATTCTTACATTCTCACTCCACAAGGAAAATCTCAATGATTTATTCATTTCAAATGAAAAATAGAAGATAGATGAGAAGAATAAGTTCACAGACTGCAACGTTCTCGGGGCACTGGTGCGAGGCTCTCTCGAATACTGCCCGGAGGCCTCTGTGTTCAAGTCCCTCTAATTAACAAGGTGAATCAGGCAGCAGCTCTCTAATTAGTGAGCATGACAAGGCAGCCTGAGCACTGGTGCACAGCGCTGGCCGACAAAGACACAGCCCACTCCAAGTAGAAAAAAAAAAAGCAGATTGCTTCTAAATAACTATTAAAAAAGTAAGGTGGTTAGGGGCATAAAGCCACCTCATTTTGATTCTCAAAGTTCACAGGACCGTCTCACGCAGTCTCGGGCTGAACTAACTCCTTGCTGAGACATGGTTAGCCTTGGCAGTTTCTGCAGCCTCTCTAGACACACCATCACTTATAACACAAGCATCTAAAAGAATTATTTTAGGGCTGGAGATGTAGTTCGGTCATTAGAGTGCTTGCCCAGCACGAAAGAAGTCCTGAGTTCAATTCCCAGAACTGCTTAAACTGGGCATACCCATCATCCCAGCGTTTTGGAGGTAGAGGCTGGAGGATTAGGAGTTCAAGGTCATCCTTAACTACACAGTGACTTTGAAGTTAGCCTGGGCTATGTGAGATTCTGTCTCAAAAATAAATAAGAAGTGTTTTATTGTGGTCAGGATACTTAACATGAGATCCACCCTCTTAAGAGATGACAGGATTCTCTGCCAGGGGCACGGTGCGGTGCGACAGATTTCTAGATTCTTGTCTATGTGAAACTTTTTGCTTGTGGATTAGTAACTGTCCATTTGTTTTTCTGCCCCTGACCTTGACAACTGTATTAGTCACTTTTCTGTTGCTGTGATAAAACCACCATGACCAAGGGAACTTATAAAAAGAAGATTTGCCAGGAGTGGTGGCTCACGCCTTTAATCCTAGCATTTAGGAGGCAGAGGCAGGCAGATCCTTGTGAGTTCAAGGCCAGCCTGGGCTACAGAGCGAGTTCCAGGACAGCTGGGGGTACAGGAGGGAGACCCTGTCTCGAAAATATACCAAAAATAGAAAAAAAATGAAGAGTTTATTTGAGCTTATAATTGACGGTCCCAGGGAATTAAGAGTCCCTCGCGGCGGGAGCAGGAAGCCAAAGTTCACATCTTCCAATGAGCACAGGAAGTGGAGAGAGAGATAGACACTGGATACTGGCAAGGCTTGTTGAACCCACTAAGCCCACCCACAGTGACATACTTCCTCCAGCATGGCCACACCTTGTAAGATCTCCCACAACAGCGCCACCAACTGGGGACAAAATTATCTGAATACTTAAAGCCTATGGGGGACACTCTCATTCAAACCACAACAGCAACCAACATTTTACTCTACAATTTCATGAATTTGGCTATTTTTAGTGCCTCACAAAGGTGGACTCATTTGTCTTCCTAGGCGTTGAGACTTAGGCCAGGCATGGTGGCCCACGCCTTTAATCCCAGCACTCAGAGGGCAGAGGCAAGTGGATCTCTGTGAGTTCAAGGCCATCCTGGTCTATATAGTGAGCTCCAGACCAGCTGGGACTAAAGGGAGACCCTGTCTCAAAAAGACAAAAAAAAAAAAGGAGAGTTTAGGTTTAAATAAACATCTCAGGGGCTAAGAAATGGCTTACTAATCTTACAGAGGACCCGAGTTTGGTTCCCAGCACCCATGTCAGCAGCGCACACCAGCTTCAGAGGACCCAATGCTTGGACCTCCACATGCATCATCCACTTACGTGCACATACCCAGACACACACACACACACACACACACACACACATATGACATACATATATACACACAGAGACATGCACTTATACACATGACTTAAAATAATATAATTCTTTTTTAATATTTTTATTTATTATTCATTTTCTTTGAGACAGGATCTCCCTGTAGCCCCCAGCTGGCCTGGAACTCACAGAGA
Source organism: Rhizomys pruinosus (assembly GCA_009823505.1). Lineage (NCBI taxonomy): Eukaryota > Metazoa > Chordata > Mammalia > Rodentia > Spalacidae > Rhizomys > Rhizomys pruinosus. Next base: position 162,081 of record VZQC01000845.1, on the reverse strand, counting down.
TCTGCCTGCCTCTATCTCCTGAGTCCTGGTATTTGTATGTGCCACCACACCCGACTTGTTATTTTATGTTTATGAGTGCATTGACTGAACATATGAAAGTGCATTCATGTTGTGCAGTGCCCAAGGAGATCAGAAGAAGGATGTTGGATTTCCCTGGAACTGGAATTACTGAACAATTGTTAGCTGCCATGTGGGTGCTAAGAATTGAACCTGGGTCCTCTGAAAAAGTGGCCAGTGCTCTTAACTGTTCAGATGGCTCCCTAGCCCCCAATCTTTTGTTTTTTGTATTTTTTTAAAGATTTAAGGGCCTAGTATTGTGGCATATACCTTTAATCTCACCACTTACGAGGCACAGGCAGTCAAATCTCTGAGTTCAAGGCCAGCTTAGACTACATAGCAAGTTCCAGCCACCCAGGGCTACACAGTGAACAATTTATGGTCAATTCATGTATTTAAGTCCAAGAAACAGTGCACGCCATTTATTCTTTTTTGAAATCTATTTTTCTGTCTCTGTCTCTCTAATTTTTTTAAGATAAGGTCTTGCTATCTAATACAAGCTGACCTTAAACTCCATCTGTAGCTCAAGCTGTCCTTAAACTTCATTTGTAGCCCAGGCTAGCTTGATTCCCAATCCTTCTGCCTCAACCTCCCAACTGATGAGATCACAAGTGTGCACCACCACACCTGGCTTTTTTTTAATTTTTTTTTTTTTTGGTCTTTTTGAGACAGGGTCTCCCTGTAGCCCCAGCTGTCCTAGAACTCACTCTGTAGACTAGGCTGGCCTTGAACTCACAAAGATCCACTTGCTTCTGCCTCCCAAGTGCTAGGATTAAAGGCGTGCGCCACCACGTCCAGCTACACCTGGCTTTATTCTTGGTTCTTCCTGAAATCGGACATGTCTGGAGAGAAAGTCTTTGATGACCAACTCGGTGCCACTCAGTACCATGGGACACAGCAAGGAGCCATGGGGAGGAACTAATGGGAGCTGTGAATGACCTCTGTGCCCTTCATGGTCCAGCAGCTTGCGGCAGAGCTCAAAAGGCATTTTCTTCTAGTATCAGGGCCCAGTAGTTAGGGAGCTGCTAGGAATGCCCTTGGAGACAGAGAACGGTGACTCAGATTCAGACACTATGTAGTCACCTCCTCTGGAGCAGGCATTGAGGTTGCTGCTGTTTGGTGGTTTCAGGAACAAGGTACCAGAGGGTCGAAAGTCTGCCTAGGGCCTCTCACCTAGAAAACGTGATGGAAGTAGACCCTGGACTCTGAATTTCTAACCCAACCCATACTTGTGCCAATCCCCTTAAAACTCCTGTTTTCTGACTCTGAACTTAGAAACTATATTACTTTCTTTTCTTATTGATGTACTAAAATACCTGACAAACAGCTGAAAGAAAGTGGGCTTTCGGGCTGGAGAGATGGCTCAGCGGTTAAGAGCACCGAATGCTCTTGCAGAGGACCTGGGTTCGATCCCCAGCACCCACATGGCGGCTAAGAACCGTCTTTGACTCCAGTTCCAGGGGAATCCGACGCCCCCTTCTGACCTCTGAGGCATTGCATGACACGGGTGCACAAACCTACATGCAGACGGTACATTCATACACATAAAAATAAAAAAAAGAAAGTGGGCTTTCGCTCACATTTGGAGGGGTTACATACAGTCCACCATGGTGGGTGGGCCTGAGAACAGGTCATGTTGCACCTACAGTCAGGAAGCAGAGAGAGAGGTGAATGCTGGTTTTCAGTTTGGATTCCAGCCCGTGGGATGGTGGTCCCCACATTCATGTTGGGTCTTCCCTCCTCGGTTCAGTCTCTCTGCAAATACCCTCCCAGGCACGCCCAGAGCTGTGTCTCTCCTAGGCGATTCCAAATCCAGTCAAATTGACAGAGAAGATGAACGATCAGACTAAAAGATGGCACTTGGTAAAGCTCACAGCTTTTCTGTCAGAGTTTGAATGTGGAAGAATCTGTCCACCTCAATATTTACCTGCTGAAGATTTCAACCCCAGGTAATGGATCCGATGGATCTAAGCATTAAGTGATTGGATCACAAGGTTTCTGAGATGATCAATGAATTAACCCAGTGATGGATTACTAACTTGATGACATTTTTGGGAAGTGGTGGGAGGAGGTAGGTCACTGGGGAACGTTCTGGAAAGATGTATCCTGTCCCCTGCCCTTTCCAGGCTCTTTCTGTGTTTCCTGGCTGCCATGACGTAGGTGAGCAGCTTGCTCCATCACGCCCTTCTGCCACGATACTTTGCCTCATCAAGGCCCACAGCAATGAAGGCAGCTGAACATAGACCTTTGCAACCCCAAACCAAAATAAATGCTTCCTCCTTTCAATCATTTCTCTTGGGTATTTCACAGTGACGAAAAGCTAACACATCATCCAGCAACAGCAGCTCATAACACCAGACTCTAATGCCAGGAAAAAACTTAACAGCTCTTTTCAAGGAATTGTCATCATCTCATAGGAATGATGGAGTTGGAGATGTGTGGGCTCTTTAGCAAGCAGTCGTCTTACCCTACACCCTTTATCTACCCCACCATGGGGGTGTGCCACCTGCAACATGATTTCAAAGAAATCTACGGAAAAGAGATCTGGAAGGCTGCCATCAAGGAAGACACTGATCATCCAGGTTGAAATTTTCCCATGAGTTATTCAATGCATGTGCTCATGCAATTGCCATCACAATTGTAGTAAGAGGTGGGACCTTAACAGAAGTGACTGGACTCTGAAACTTCTGCCATTGTGTGTGAGCTGATGTAGTTCTTAATAGGAGTGAGTTAGTGGTGGTGAGAGTGAATTTAAGGTTTTTTTTTTAACAAATCTTTTTTTTATTATTTTTTATTTATTTTTGTATGTGTATGAGTGTACTGTCTGCATGTAGGTCTGTGAAACAGTGTCGTGCAAAGCCGCGGAGGTCAGAAGAGGGTCTCGGATTCCCTTGGAACTGGAGTTCTCCTGGAATTGGAGTTACAGACGGTTCTTAGCCACCATGTGGGTGCTGGGGATCGAACCCGGGTCCTCTGCAAGAGCAGTCAGTGCTCTTAACCGCTAGGCTATCTCTCCAGCCGATGAGAGTGAATTTAAGTTTAGCTGACACTTGGCCCCTCTGACTTGTGTGCTCACGTGCCTTTCTATCGTGTTATGATACAGCACGGAAACTCTCACCAGATGCGGAGCAGGTGCTGGCTCCATGCCATGGACTTCCAGACCTTTAGAGCCGTGACTGCACAAATTCGTTCTTTATAAATCACCCAGTCCCTGGGATTCTGTGATAGCAACAGAAAAAAAAGACCAAGGCAGTGATTCAGTGAAGTCCTGGATGCCAGAGCACTCAGCACGGAAAGGTATCCAATAATTCGACTCAAGGACTTTGTCTTCTTTGTCTGAGTGTTTCTGAGCTAGACAAAGCATTTAGATAAAGAGCTGATTTCAATATATGAATATCTGTGAAGGGACAAGGACAAAGGTGTCACCAATTAATGTTTCTTTTGCTCTTTTTATTCTTTATGCCTTTGGATAATCCATTCACCCTTCAAGAGTCTCAGAATTTTGAATCTATAAAATGAGAGAAAAACGTGTTAGCCTTGTTGAATTGTTAGCCTCAGAATTAATACTTACGAAATGTAAGTTTAGAAAAAAATATGTCATCGCTTCTCGGCCTTTTGGCTAAGATCAAGTGTAGTATCTGTTCTTATCAGTTTAATATCTGATACGTCCTCTATCCGAGGACAATATATTAAATGGATTTTTGGAAATAGGAGTTGGAATAGGAGCTTGCTCCGTCCACTCCACGCATCGACCTGGTATTGCAGTACTTCCAGGAACGGTGCACCCCCCCTTTCGGGGGAAAAAAAAATATGTCAAATTACGAAGCAATTGGGGCTGAAGAGACAGCTCAGTGGTGATTAGTACTTGCTGCTCTTACAGAAGACCTGAGTTTAGTTCCCAACACCCATGTTGGGCAGCTCACAACTGCCTATAACTTCAGCTTCAGGGGGATCCAACACCCTCTTCTGGTGAATGTCCTCAGACACACACACAAACACACACACACAACATACACACATGCAAATAAAAATACATCTTAAAACAAATTTCAGAAATGTAGTTAATTATTTCATCTGAAGGAGCTAGCCACCTCTCCGGCCCCTCAACCATTCTTTATCTTATTTTTGCAACAGAGTCTTGCAGTGAATCAGCCGTTCACCCATTCAGCTAGGCTGGCTGGCCAGCGTGTTCCAGACATCCACTGTCTCATCCTCTCCCATGTTACTGAGATTGCAAGAACATACAGCCACACACGCTTGGCCTTTTTTTTAATTAATTTATTTTTTTATATGTATGAGTGTACCGTCTGCATGTAGGTTGGTGCACCCATGTCATGCAATGCCGTAGAGGTCAGAAGATGGCATCAGATTCCACTGGAACTAGAGTCAAAGATGATTCTCAGCTGCCATGTGGGTGCTGGGAATCGAACCCGGGTCCTCTGCAAGAGCAGTCAGCACTCCCAACCGCTGAGCCATCTCTCCAGCCCCAACGCTTTTTTTTTAATGTGATGACTAGAGATCTGAACTCCATTCCTCCTTTCTACATGCTGTGCTGGATAACTTTAGTGTCAGCTTGATACACCTGGGTGGAGGGAACCTCAATTGGGGAATTGGGGAATTTCCTCCATTGGACTGACCTGCGGCCAGGTCTGTGGGATATTTTCTTGATGGTTGAGTGGTGTGGGAGGGCCCAGGCCACTGTGAGCAGTGCCACCCCTGGGCAGGTTGTTGTGTATTGTATAAGAAAGCAGGCTGAGCATGGGCCAGGGGAGCAAGCTAGTAAGCAGCACTCCTCCATGGCCTGTGCTTCAGCTCCTGCCTCCAGGTTCCTGCCCTGAGTTCCTACCTTGGGCTCCCTCAGTGATGAACTGTGACCTTTCCTCCCCAAGTTGGATTTGGACAGAACATTTTGTCACAGTGATTTAAGAGAAACTAAAACACATGGCAAACACTTCACCAACTGAGCCCTTTCTCCACCCCTGCTTTGTAAAAATTTGATGGTCATTCTTTTGTTTGATATCAAACATTTCCATCTTTAGCCTGTAAGACATTATCTGGGGCAACTTGGTACAGCCCTTTTGGGGTTAAATATATGAAATTTTAATTTTTTTCACTTTAAAACTTTACATTTTATGGGCTGAAGAGACTTCTCAGTGGTTGAAGGAGTTACTACTCTTCCAGAGAATGAGTTTGGTTCCCAGCACCCAGGTAGCTCACAACCACCTAACACCAGTTCCTTGAGATCTGATGCCCTCTTCTGGCTTTTGTGAGCACTGCATTCATGTGTGCATACACATCCACACATACACACAATTTTTTAAAAAACCTTAAATATCTATGCAAATAATGAAAAAAATGTCTGAACTTTCTTGTTGGAAAGTTAGTATGTGTTTAATGATTCTAAAGTAATAATTTCTTAGAGATTTGCAAAGCACTGAAGTAAACAGACTTAAGTTTATTTATGCTTGGGGCAAAATGGTAAACACCCATTTAAGTAAATTATAATTTGTATTTAGAAATATCTTTTGGTACTGATGGCTTCTGTATACATACTCTAAAAAATGCTTATTTTATCTGAAAAGACCTTTCTTTAAAAATCCCCAGACAAGGGTCAGACATGGTGACCAATGCCCTTAGTCCCAGCACTTAGGAGACAGAGGCAGGCGGATCTCTGTGAGATCGAGACCAATGTGATCTACATAGTGTGTTCCAGGCCAGAGAGACCCTATCTTGACTCCGTCCTCCCCCCTCCCCCAAAAAGAAACTCTAGAAAAAATTATCCAGCCTGCAAGTATCTGTCCTTGCTGGTAAAAATTCCCCAGAAAGTCACCTAGTCCCACACCAGCTTTGCTCAGAGGTGGTTTGGATTTCTAGGACATTGCTTCATCAGTGATGTCATAGAGTAGGTCAAACTGTAATTAATAGGTCTAACTCTGAATTCCCCAGTGAGAAGTCTGGCCCAGGATGTTTTTGTTCCCTAGAGTGGTGCATCAGATCTCTCTAGAAGAACAGAACTGATAAAATAAATCATAAGTGAATTTCTTTTCTTGTTTGGTGTTTTTGAGACAGGGTCTCCCCGTAGCCCAAGCTGTCCTGAAACTCTCTTTGTAGACCAGGCTGGCCTTGAACTCACAGAGATCTACCTGCCTCTGCCTCTCAAGTGCTGGGATTAAAGGTGTGAGCCACCACACCTGGCTAAGTGGATTTCTTTGGTTGGCTTCCACAATATGATCTAGGTAGTCCGACAACAGCTGCCTCACAATGGGACGTTTAGAAAACAACAGCGACTTAGACCATGAAGCTGGATGGCTCAATGGTCCAAATCTGGTATTGAAGACCTGAAGGATTCCTGAAGAGCCAGAGGCAGAGGCAGAGGCAGGTGAATCTCTGTGAGTTCAAGGCCAGCCTAGGCTATAAGAGGAACCTGTAACAAAAAAAAAAAACAAAAAAAAAAAAAAAAAAAAAAAAAAAAAAAAAACCCTCACCAATATACCCAGTGACTTTTTCTTTGATTCCAGATCCAGGCAAGTTGAACTAACCATCAGGTGGGCACTGTGATGGATAAAACCTGAAACATCTCCCACAGGTTCACACATCTGGGTCTTCGATCCCCAACTAGTTGGTGCTGTTGGTGGAGTGTTGGAGTGTTCTAGTTTGCTTTCAATCCCTTTGACAAAACACTCTGACCAATACCAACTGGGGAGGAAAGGGTTTATTTGTCTTCCATCTCCCAGGTCACAGTTCATCACACAGGGAGCCCAAAGTAGGAACTCGGGGCAGGAACCTGGAGGCAGGAGCTGAAGCACAGGCCATGGAGGAACGCTGCTTACTGGCTTGCTCCTCTGGCCCGTGCTCAGCCTGCTTTCTTTCTTTTTTTCTTTTATTTCATGTGTCTGTATATGTTTAAGTGCACTCATGTCATGCAATGCCTAAGGAGGACAGAAGAGGGTGTTAGATCCCAGGAAATGGAGTTACAGACAGTCGTTAGCTGTCATGTGGGTGTTGGGATTTGAACCCGGGTCTTCTATAAGAACAACCAGTGATCTTAACCACTGAGCCATCTCTCCAGCCCCCCAACTGCTTTCTTATAGAACACAGAACCACCTGCCCAGGGGTGGCAACACCCGCAGTGGGCTGGGCTCTCCCACACCACTCAACAATCAAGAAAATGCCCGCAGAAATGGCCACAGGCCAGTCCAATGGAGGCAATTCCCCAACTGAGGCTCCCTCCACCCAGCTGTGTTAGGTAGACACCAAAGCTGTCCAGCAGAGGGAAGCTGTGGAATCTTTGACGTATGGAGCTTGGCTGGCAGAGATGGATCACCAGGGGTTGAATTTGCAGTTAGGGTTGGGGGTTAAGGTTAGGGTTAGCGTTCATATCTGCTTCTGGTCCTGGTCTACTTCTCTCTGCTTCCTAGGTATCCATGGTGATGTGACCAGCATCCTCATGTTTCCTTCATATGGATGAAGCCATCCCACCAGTGTGCCTTCTCCCTGATTAAACCATAAGCCTGTATAAACCTCCCCCTGATGTTGCTTTGGTCTGGTATTTGTTCACACACAAAAGAAGAATGTAACTATTACCGAAACCTTAAACAATAGAAATGTATGATCTCACAGTCTGGAGGACTGAGGTCAAGATCCAGGCATGAACAGGGTTAGTTCCTTATGAGGGCTTGGGAGAACCGCTCTCTCCCTCAGCTTCCAGCAGCCTGTGGCCCTCCTTGCCGTCTTCCCATCTCTATGTGTCATACTCCTCTGTGTCTACCTTGGTGCACAAATTTCCCCCCTTTTAAAAAGATACTAATCAAACCGAGCTCACCGCAGCAACCCCATATAAACTCTATTTCCAAATACAGTCATGTTCATGGGCAGTCGAGTCATTGGCTTCAACATCTCTGGGAAGAATACAGTTCAACACATGTCAAGAGAAAAGTTCTGCTGAGGGTCACGGGTTTAGAAGCCAATTCTTCAAGCTGTGGTTGAGCCACCCAGCTGCCCTTTTGAGGTGATGGAAGTCCTGCCTAGCCTCCTCTCATCAGGCTTCTGGAATTCTGGAATTCAAAGCCTACCGACCCACTGGCCCTACAAATGGGGAAGCTGCTGTCATAGGCCTGTGTGGAGTGCACTCATGGTTCTGGGGCTGTGTTCCAGGAAGCAAGCTACCACATTGATATAAAAATACCAATGTACGGGGGCTGGAGAGATGGCCTAGCGGTTAAGAGCACCGACTGCTCTTGCTGAGGACCCGGGTTCGATCCCCAGCACCCACATGGCGGCTGAGAATCCAACACCCTCTTCTGAGCTCTGCGGCATTACACAATACGGGTTCACAAACCTGCATCCAGACAGTACATTAATACACATAGAAAATAAGTAAATAAATAAAAAAGTAAAAAAATATCAATGTACTAAGTTAGTCGTACTGAAAGTATTCACAGGGGGATGATGCTCACAGGAATGATGCTAACGGGAATGATGCTCACGGGGATGATGCTCAGAGGAATGATGCTCACGGGGATGATGCTCAGAGGAATCATGCTCACAGGAATGATGCTCACGGGGATGATTCTCACAGGGATGATGCTCACGGGAATGATGCTCACAGGGATGATGCTCACAGGAATGATGCTCACAGGAATGTTGCTCACAGGAATGATGCTCACAGGAATGATGCTCACAGGGATGATGCTCACAGGAATGATGCTCACAGGGTTGATGCTCACAGGAATGATGCTCACAGGAATGATGCTCACAGGGATGATGCTCACAGGAATGATGCTCACAGGGTTGATGCTCACAGGGATGATGCTCACGGGGATGATGCTCACGGGGATGATGCTCAAGGGGATGATGCTCACGGGGATGATGCTCACGGGGATGATGCTCAAGGGAATGATGCTCAAGGGAATGATGCTCACGGGGATGATGCTCATGGGGATGATGCTCATGGGGACGATGCTCATGGGGATGATGCTCAAGGGAATTATGCTCATTGGGATGATGCTCACAGGGATGATTCTCATGGGGATGATGCTCACAGGGATGATGCTCTCAGGAAGATGATGCTTGGGTCTAAAGACCAGTACATCCTCTTTCTCCAGTATATACAACTGTGAGAGTTGCTGAGTTTATCTGTTTGGGCCATGGCTTGGTCTCCATCTCCACAGCAGGGGCTGTTCTACTTGAAGGTAGATTGCTACCAGGTTTCCTTATAAAGAATGGGGGGGAGAGAATCTCTCACAGCCTTCTCTCTTTCTTCCTGAGTGAATGGCTCTTCTTCTGAGAGGCCTAACTTTTATGAGACATGCCTAGTAACTCTCTTGTCAATAAGACAAGAAGTCCCTGGTTCTGGCTCAATTTCTATACACAGGAGATCACCTTTATTCCCCGATTTCAAAGTTCTGAAAGTATCTTATTGTGGTCCCCAAATATACACACACCCACCATCTCCCACATATTTGTCTCGGTTCTTTCACCCTTTAAATCAAACCCATCTTTTTCTTTACAGAATTATGCTCAGTGTATTTTTTGTCTTTTTAAGATAGGGTCTCCCCGTAGCCCCAGCTGTCCTGGAACTTGCTATTGTACAACAGGCTGGCCTTGAACTCACAGAGATCCACCAGCTTCTGCCGACCGAGCGCTGAGATTAAAGGTGTGCACCACTGCAATCGGCTCTATACTCAATGTCTTATGATTTAGTTTTTCATTACTCTAAGAAAATACTGAAGGCAGACTATTTTATAAAGAAAAGAGAGATGTTTATTGAGCTCATATTTTCGGAGACTGGAAATCCAAACAGCATGGTGCTCACAAGGGAGGATGGAGGTTGGATTTGTGTCTGTCTGTGTGATCTCTCTCCTTATAAAGCCATGAGGATTCAATCATGGGGCTTTATCTTAATGATTTAATCTACTTCTTCCCAAGTGCCCTACTGATAAACGATATCCATAGTTGGAATAAGTGAATTCAATTCCTGCTTGAGCTGTAGGGACTAGCTGTAGTCACATGACTGGTTGCCCTTCCTGAAGGCTGCTGTCTGCTCTGACTACCTCCCAGCTGGGACTGACAGGCTCACAGAGACCCATGTGCAGGCTCTGAGACATCGAGAGCAGGTTCGAATGGCCAGGAGGAGCAAGCCTTTAATGAAGGGAGCACTGAGGCTGGGAGCCTCCATCAAGCAGGGCAGTGCCGCAGGAAGCCCTCTCTCTACGTAGGAAAATTGCAGGTTCAGGACAAAGGTCAGAAACACGGGATCCTTCCTTCTGTATTACACAAAAGGTTCAAACAGAAGTGAAGAATGGAGCATACTGGAACCCCAGCAGTCCTGTATGACACAGGACACACAGGACGAAGGCTGCGGGGTACAGGATACACAGAGAGATCCTGTGTCATTAAACATCCAGGAAAGACAGGAGAGGGGAGGGGAAGGGAAGACAAGGGAGGGGAGGGAAGGAAAAGAGAGGATGGGGAGGACAGGAGAGGAGATGAGAGGGAGGGGAGGGAGGGGAGGGAAGAGGAGGGGATGGGAGGAGAAGGTTGGGTAAAGAGAGGAGGAGAGGAAGAAAGGAGAAAAGAAATTTTACTCAAATAGATTCAAACAGATCATTGATTTTTTTTCCCAAATGATTAGACGAGTAGACACACAATAAAAATGTCTTATTCCAAGTTCAAATGTCTCTCCATTGAAATAAAGTCAGGAGTGGTGGTACATGCCTGTGATTGTAGCACTTGGGAGGCCGAGGCAGGAGAATTATAGGTTCAAGGCCAGTTTGGGCTACATAGCAATTCAGGTGAGCCTGGACTATATTCTGATGCCCTGTGCCATTAAACAACAATAATCATAATTTTCTTTTAACCACAAAGATTCAGATAGACCACTGGTCTTTCCAAAGGATTAGACAAGTGGGAACAGAGTTAAAACATCTTATTCTGTGATCAGTCAAATATATCTCTATTAAAATAAAGCTAGGTGTGGAGATCCACATTGTGATCCTAGCAGGATTATAGGTGTAAAGGCTGAGGAAGGAAGATTGCAATTTGAGGCCAGCCTGGGCTACATAGTAAGAGCCTGTCAAAAATATCACCATTATATTATACATATATGTGTGTATATAAAATGCACACTATATATGTAATATATATATATATATATATAGATATACTATTTTGGGGTAGGCAAATATTAATGCCAGGGACTGAGTTCCAATTTAAAGCTCTACTTTGAAATCAACATTTGAAATAAGAAGTTGAGGTTGCAGAAATAACTAAAAGCTTCCTTCCTACACGGAGCCACTCCCTCTACTCAAGCTCCCTGGCATCCACTATGGTGTTGAATACAATTAGCGCCTAGTTTCCTGCTTTTAAGCTCAGACTCACTTCTAGTGCTGACACCTCCCACCAGATTGTGTGACTTGTCTGACACGTTCACGTTCACAGGTTAGTAGGAGGACTCTGCAGAAGACTTCAGAGAGCTTTATAGGTTTTTCAAGAGGCTCGACATGCAGATAGAATCTTTGACAAAACAGAAAGGCTACTTTAAAGCAGGTCTTGTGGATTTTTAGCACATTTAAAGGTTTTGCAAAAATGAGCCATGCATGGTGGTGCATACCTATAAGGAGTTTCAGGCCAGCCTGGGTTACATAGGGGAGGAAGGAGAGGAGAGAGGAGGAGAAGGGAGGAGAGGGAGGGGAGAGGAGAGGAAGGGAGGGGAGAAACGGAGATGGAAGGGAAGAGAAGGGAAGAGGGAGGAGGGAAAGAAGAGGATGGGGAGGGGAGGGAAGGGGAGGAGGAGAGAGAGAAAGGGAGACGAAAGAAATTGTATTTATTTATTTATTTATTTATTTTGCCACACAGCTGTGATCCCTGTACTTGGGAAGCTGATGTAGGAGGACAATGAGTTCAAGCCCAGCCTCAGCCTCAGCCTCACAGCAAGATCCTGTGACCCAGCAGAAATTGTCCTGCCTGCCAGTAAAGGTTTCCTTGATCCTCCTTCGAACGGCAAATTCTATGATTAAGCTAAAGTCTCAGCTAAGGAGCCGCTGTGACCATCAGAACCGAGACTGTGTAGTCCCACCCATAACAAGGCTGTCTGGAGCCTGGAAACAACCCTCTCAGAGGCTCAGGGGTAAAGGGCAGGAGGCTGTCAATCACGCTACGCTGGGTGGGAATCCTGGCTTCCCTGCTGCATGTGGTTTGAAACAGGGTCTCCCTGTAGCTCCAGCTGTCCTGGAACTCACTATGTAGACCAGGCTGGCTTTGAACTCACTGAGATCTGCCTGCCTCTGGCTCCCAAGTGCTGGAACTAAAGGCAAGCACCACCACATTCTGTCAGATTTGCTTTTTTGACACAGGGTCCTGACGCATAGCCAAGGGTAGCTCTGAAGTCCTGCCTTGACCATCAGAGTCCTAGGATTACAGGGGTGTCCCCTCGTGGCTGAGAAAAACCCCAAACTTTCTCATTTGTTTTTGTGATTTTGGGGATCATACTCAGGGCCTTCAGCATGCTAGGCAGACCTTCATCACCCAGCTACATCCTCAGCCTAGTGTTGAAAAAGAATTAAATGAAGTACCACCCCTCCAATTCTTTCACCTATTACCCTGGACCACATAAATGTTAAAATTCTTTAGCCACTTTTTGGCATTGAGACAACAAAGAAATATCTTTGGGGGGGGTCTTTTTGAGACAGGGTCTCCCTGTAGCCCCAGATGTCCTGGAACTCACTCTGTAGAACAGACTGGCCTTGAACTTACAAAGATCCGCCTGCCTCTGCCTCCCAAGTGCTAGGATTAAAGGCATGTGCCACCACACCAGGCTAGAAATAAACATCTTAAAAGAGGAAGGATTTCTTGTTGCTCAGTCTCCAAAGTGCCCGTCCGGGGTTGGCTAACTTCAGAGCTTTGGGGCCTGTGAGGAGGCAGAGCATTATGGGCCTTATATTGAGGCAGAAGGCAGCAGAGGCAGCCTGAGAAGAGCACGTTTAGCCTCCGATAGGAAGGAGGTGGGGAAAAAGAAAAAAAAAAAAAAAAAAGGAAGGAGGTGGGAAGAGAAAGGAAGAACAGGAAGTGAGCCAAGTCTATAAACCCTCAATACCCACCCACAGTGATGTACTTCCTGTAGCTAGGCTCCACTTCCTAAACGTTCCATAATCTCCCCCAAACAGCACCACCACCTGGGAACCAAGTGTTCAAATACCTGAGCCCAGGGAGGATTTTTTTTTTCTGTGTATGAATGTACTGTCTGCATGTAGGTCTGGGCACCTGTGTCGTGCAATGCCATGGAGAGATGGCCTAGCGGTTAAGAGCGCCTACTGCTCTTGCAGAGGACCTGGGTTCGATCCCCAGCACGCACATGGCGACTGAGAACCATCTTTAGCTCCAGTTCCAGGGGAATCCGACGCCCTCTTCGGACCTCTGCGGCATTGCATGACAGGGGTGCACAGACCTACATGGAGGGTCTTTCTCATGCAGACCTTCCCTGCTGGTACCCAAGCCCCCTGCGGCCTGTGAGAGCACTTCCTCTTCACCCAAGCAGCCATCATCAGCCTCATCTGGATGGCATCTCTTTGTTGCTTCTCTGCCTTTTCTCTGTTTGTTTGTTTTTTATTCTGTTGTGTAAATACCGTGTGGCTATTCCACATCTCCACTTGGGTGTCAAGCCAAAATGAACATGTCTGAATCCAGGATCTAAAAATCTCCCCTGACCTTATCTTGCTTAGCACTTTCCATCCTAACATGTAGCTGTGTGCTCCTGAGAGAAAAATAAACCTTACAGGCACACCTTTTTTTTGGGGGGGGGGGGAATGAGAGGGGGCTCACTGGTTGATTTTATCTTGCTTTACTTAGTTTTTTATAATTTTTATGTGCACAGCTGGGCATGGTGGTACATGCCTTTAATCCCAGCACTCGGGAGGGAGAGAGAGACAGGTGGATCTCTTATGAGTTCTAGGCTAGCCTGATCTATAGGGCTATAGGGAGAACTCGTCTCAAAAAAAGACCAAAAATAAATATATTTATGCTGGGCGTGGTGGCACATGCCTTTAATCTTAGCACTTGGGAGGCAGAGGCAGGTGGATCTCTTCGAGTTCAAGGCCAGCCTGGTCTACATAGCAAGTTCTAGGACAGCCTGAGCTACAGGGAGACCCTGTCTCAAAAAGACAAAATAAAATAATAATATTTATGTGTATGTCCCGCATATATGTGTGTGTGTGCAATGCCCTTGAAGGCCAATAGAAGATGTTTGATCCTCTGGAACTGGAGTCACAAATGGTTGTTAGCTGCCATGTGGGTGCTGGGAACTGAGCCCAGGTTCTCTGGAAAAACAGCCAGTGTTCTTAACAGCTGAGCCATCTCTCCAGCCCCATGTTTTGCTTTTCTAAAAGAAATTTTTAGCCAGGCATGGTGGCACATGCCTTTAATCCCAGCAGAGGCAGAGGCAGGCCTGGTCTACAAAGTGAGTTCCAGGACAGCTGGGGCTGCGGGGAGAACCTGTCTCAAAAAGACAAAAAAAAAATTATTATTACATTGTGTTGTGGGGGTGGACACACACATCCCACAGCTTGTGTGTGGACATCCGAGCACAGCTTGTGGGCGTCAGGTCTCTCCTTCCACCATGTGCGTTCCAGGGATCAGATCTAGGTCGTCAGGTTTGGCAGCGGTGCCTTGACCCTCTGAGGTATCTTTTTTTTTTTTTTTTTTTTTTTTTGGTCTTTTCGAGACAGGTCTCCCTGTAGCCACCACTGTCCTGGAAAAAACTCACCTCTGTATAGACCAGGCTGGCTGTAACTCACAAAGATCCACCTGCCTCTCCTCCCAAGTGCTAGGATTAAAGGCGTGCGCCACCGAAGCCCAGCCAATCCTCTGAGGCATCTTGCCAGGCCTCTGTTTTGCAGTTTTTGAAACAGCATCTCCTGTGTAACCAGACTGGCCCAAACTCGCGATCCCCTGCCCCAGCCTCCCAATACTGGAATTACAGTTGTGTAATCCTGAGACTCACTTTCAGCTTTATTTACATCTCTCTACATCCAGTCTAGCAACAAGCTCTGTCTCCACCTTGTATCTCTGCCTGCTGAAGGCCGCCTGCTTCTGTCTCTAGGTTAGACATTCCATTCAGACCTCTTACAGTCTATTCTCAAAACAGAAGCCTGGAGAGAACAAAGATCAATTGTCTCAATCCACAACACTGGGTGACAGTGGTGCCAATCTGATGCTGGGATGGAGTCTGGAGAGTTGCTGGTCTTCACCCGACGTCTGACATCCGTCGGAAGCAGCGTTCTGACTCTGTGAAAGCAAGCAGCAGCAGGCTAGTTCAATGAACTTCTAAATAGGGTGAACTCTCCAGGGAGACACAGAAGCAAGGAGCAAAAGGTGATACTTTTCCCTGGGGGCTTCCTTTTATCTGTCTGCAATGAAAATGGAGGCCCACCATTTAGGGTGGGTGGGTTTTCCCATGTCAAGTAACCTGATCAAGAAAACCCCTTATAGCTGATTGGCCAGAAGCTTATCTCGTAGTAGATTCCAGACCCAGTCAGGTTGATGGCCAAGACTAGCCGTCACACTGGCCAACAGAAAGAGCTATCATATTTTGGCCCATAATGGTGGCATGAATCTATAACCAACATATCAAGAGTATCAAGTATCAAGCATTTTTTTTTATTTTATTTATTTCTGTATGTGTATGAATGTACAGTCTGCATTGCAGGTTTGTGCACCCATGTTGTGCAGTGCCGCGGAGGTCATAAGAGGGCGTCGGATTCCCCTGGAACTGGAGTTCTCCTGGAATTGGAGTTTCAGACGGTTCTCGGCCGCCATGTGGGTGCTGGGGATCGAACCCGGGTCCTCTGCAAGAGCGGTCAGCGCTCCTAACCGCTAGGCCATCTCTCCAGCCCGTATCAAGCATTCTTAACCACTGAGCCAGGAGGAGGGGGAGGAAGAGGAGGAAGACGAGGAAGAGGAGGAAGAGAAGGAAAAAGAGGAGGAAGAAGAGGAGGAAAAAGAGGAGGAGGAAGAGGAGGAGGAGGGAGGAGGAGGAAGGAGGATGAGGAGGACAAGGAGGAAGAAGAAGATGACCAGGAGTTTAAAGCCAGCCTTAGATATATGGAGAATTTGAGACCAGTCTGATCTGTATGAGATCTCATCTCAAATAAAGGAGGAGGAAGAGGAGGAAGAGGAGGAAAATGAGGAAGAGGAGGAGGAGGAAGAGGAGGCTAGCTTAGAACTCAGTATGTAGACCAGGCTGGCTTGGAACTCAGATTCTCCTGCTTCCCCTCCCAGTTGCTAGGTTTAAGGCATGGGCCACCACACCCAGCCTTTCAGGCCAATCTGTCTCTAGGTGGCGCTCTTCACTGCAGCTTCTGTCGCAGGCATTCATAACTCATCTCAGGATTCTACTTCGATGCTCTTCTGGTCTCCTTTTGCTTGTTCCACACCCTAAACAAAGTTTTCTACCTTGATGTTAAGGTTTCAATATTGTCTAATTATGTGTTTCAGATTTGGTCCCTTTAAGAGGTGGGACCTTGGGCTGGAGATCTGGCCTAGCGGTTAAGAGCGCCTACTGCTCTTGCAGAGGAACTGGGTTCAAGTCCCAGCACCCACATGGTGGCTGAGAACTATCTTTAACTCCAGTTCCAGGGGAATCCGACACCCTCTTCTGACCTCTGCGGCATTGCACGACACGAGTGCGCAAACCTACGTGTAGACAGTACATTCATACACATAAAAAATAAATAAAATTTAAAAAAAGAAAAAGACCATTGGAAGCCTGCCACTGTAGACACTTCCTAACACACCACACACACACACACACACACACACACACACACACCCCACACACAAAAAAAGAGGTGGTACCTTGTGGGAGGTTTTTAAGTCATTGTTGGTATGAGGCAGTCCTAGAGAGATGGTTTTGAGGTTGTTTTTTTTTTTTTAATGTGTATGAGTGTTTTGCCTACATGTATGTAACAGGACATCAGATCTTTTGGAACTGGAGTTATACATGGTTGTTAGCTGTCATGTGGGTGCTGAGAACTGAACCTGAGTCCTCTGGAAGACCAACCAGTGCTCTTAACCTCTGACCCATCTCTCCAGCCACAAGATGATTGTTTTTTTTTTTAAAGTTTATTTTTATTTTCTGTTTTGGTCTTTTCGACAGGGTCTCCCTGTAGCACCAGCTGGCCTGGAACTCAATATGTAGACCAGGCTGGCCCTGAACTCACAAGAGAACCACCTGCTCTGCCTCTTAAGTGCTGGGATTAACGGTGTGCACCACCACACTCAGCATTATTTATAAATTTATGTGTAAGTCTGTGTCAGGTGTGTGTGTGTGTGCATGTGTGTGTGTGTGTGTGTGTGTGTGTGTGTGTATAAATGTCAGCAGAGGCCAGAAGAGGGTGTCAGATCCTCTAGAGCTGAAATTACAGACAGTTGTGGGCCACCTGATATGGGTGCTGGGAACTGAACTCAGGTCCTCTGCAGAGTATCAAGCATTCTTAACCACTGAGCGAAAGAGAATGTTTCTTATAAAACGAGCGAGCCCACCTCTCCCATCCTCTCTCCGCTTCTGGTTCCAGACACGACTGCTCCTGAGATAGAGGCTCCCTCCGTTTCCGCTACAGCATGAGCTGATGCAGCCAGCGGGTCGCCTTCACCACAGAGCCTGTGCCATTATCGTTCGGACTTGGGCCCTCTAAAACTATGAGCCAAATAAATTCTTTTTCTTCATAACTACTGTGTGTTGGATATTTCCTTACAGTGAGGAAAAGCTAACTAGGTATTTACCAAGTGCAAGTCTGCTCCTAACTGGGGTTCCCAGTGTGGTCCTACAAGCACACTTTCCCAGGATGCTGGATGAGAGCTAGACCTGTGGGCCAGCCTCACCTAGAGTCCACTCAGTAGAGTTCAGGTGGTCTCATTTTATTCACCCATTGTTTAAAATTATTTATTTCTGTATGTGTATGAATGTACTGTCTGCATGCAGGTCTGTGCACCCGTGTCGTGCAATGCCGCGGAGGTCAGAAGAGGGTTTCGGATTCCCCTGGAACTGGAGTTCTCCTGGAATTGGAGTTTCAGATGGTTCTCAGCCGCCATGTGGGTGCTGGGGATCGAACCCGGGTCCTCTGTAAGAGCGGTCGGCGCTCTTAACCGCTAGCCATCTCTCCAGCCCCATTCACCCATTTTTTTTAAACAGGGTCTCACTAGGTAGTTCTGGCTGGTTTAGAACTCATAGAGATCCACCTGCCTCTGTCTCCCAAGTGCTGAGATTAAAGAGATGCACCATCACTCACAGTCGCCCACCCACTTTCTACTTGCTCAACAGCTGAATAAATCCAGCCTGAAATCTTATACTTGTGAATGGGCCCAGAGTTCTTTCCAAACCTAGAGCCTCCGTGTTCTATGACAGCAAACTTTGGGTAAAGAGGTTCTCCTTCTGTCCCTAAGAACCTACCATCAGCTCTAAGTCATCCACTTCCATCCAAATGCTTCCTCCAGCCCAGCACACCAGCCCCACATACACAACCAATTCTTAAAATAATATCTTATGACAAGGCCTGATGGCACAGGCTTGTAATTCCAGCTACTCAGGAGGCTGAGGCAGGAGGATTGCAAATTCAAAGCAAGTTCAAGCTTGGACTACAGGGCAAAGCCAACCTTAGCAAGTAAAATAAAAAGCTGGAAAGAGTAGACATAAGTCAGTGGTAGAGAATTTGACTGGCAAGCAACAATTAAGAATTTAGCTGGGTGTGGTGGCGCACG
Organism: Rhizomys pruinosus; assembly: GCA_009823505.1. NCBI lineage: Eukaryota > Metazoa > Chordata > Mammalia > Rodentia > Spalacidae > Rhizomys > Rhizomys pruinosus. Next base: position 143,274 of record VZQC01000845.1, on the reverse strand, counting down.
CCTTTAATCCCAGCACTCGGGAGGCAGAGGCAGGTGGATCTCTGTGAGTTCAAGGCCAGCCTGGTCTACAGAGTGAACTCCAGGCCAGCTGGGACTAAAGGGAGACACTGTCTGAAAAAATACCCCCCCAAAAAAAGAATTTATCAGAATTTTTTTTTCAACATATCAATCCATTAATTTAAGAAGCTTTAAGAGTATACCATTAAGCGGGCATGGTGGCACACGCCTTTAATCCTAGCACTTGGGAGACAGAGGCAAGCGGATCTTTGTGAGTTCAAGGCCAGCCTGGTCTACAGAGTGAGTTCCAGGACGGCTGGGGCTACAGGGAGACCCTGTATCAAAAAGTCAAAAAAAAAAAAAAAAAGAATATGCCATTGAGGATGTATAAAAAGAAATCCAGGGGCTGGAGAGATGGCTCAGCAGTTAAGAGCACCAACTGCTCTTACAGAGGACCCAGGTTTGATTCCCAGCACCCACATTGCAGCTAAGAACCAGTTAACTCCAGTTCCAGGGGAATCCGATGCCCTCTTCTGACCTCCACGGCCTTGCAGGACACAGGTACACCTATTTACATGCAGACAGTACACTCATACACATAAAATAATAAATTAAAAAAATAAAAAAGAAGTCCATACCCACTCCATTGTACTAAAACTACTAAACTGGGGGCCGGGTGTGGTGACCCACGCCTTTAATCCCAGCACTTGGAAGGAAGAGACAGGTGGATCTCGGTGAGTTCAAGGCCAGCCTGGTCTCCACAGTGAGTTTCAGGCCAGCTGGGGCTACAGGGAGACCCTGTCTCAAAAAAGAAAAAAATAAAATAATAAAACTACTAAACTGCAAGAAGGGAAGAAATCAACTAGATAGAAAAAATAGGATATTTTTATAAAAGCAACAATTAAACTGATCAATAATGATTCCGCTGAAAGAACGAAATCAAAAGAGGATATATTAACACCACTTTCAGGAAAAAAAAAAATTAAAAATAACTAGCACGGGCCAAAAAGGTGGCTCAATGGGTGTAGGCACTTACCGCCAAGCCTGATGACCTGAGTTTGATCTCCCATATGGTGTAAGGAGAGAATGGACTCCTGTACATTGTCCTGTGACTGATACATGTGCACAGTAGCAAGTGCACTTTAATTTTTTAAATATTTATTATTTTTTATGTTATGTGTATGTATTTTGTCCATAGGTGCATAGGTGCACATGTGTCCTGCAAAGCCCACAGAAGCCAGAAGAAGGTGTCAGATACCCTGGAAGTAGAGTTACAGATGGTGGTTAGCCACCATGTGGGTGCTAAAAATCAAACCCCAGTCCATTGGGAGAATAGCGAGTACTCTTACCCACTAAGCCGTCTCGCCAGCACCTTCATTTAATTTTTAATTAAATTTAATTTAAAAAGAAAATAACCACCCAGTGAGAAGCATACATCTTCCATAATTTAATCTTCAAAATTAAAGACCAGAAAAATAAGCAAGTAAATACATCATTTTTGTGCAGGAAAAAACTTTAAAGAGCAAAATAATTGAACACAAGTTGACTAAAGGAAATTTAGGATGTTTTTCAAATGACTGCAGAATAGACCCAAGTGGAAAAGTAGAATTTCAGAAAGCAAAACGCTATTGGATACATTAAAATTAGCACTGACTAGCTGGGCGTAGTGGCGCACGCCTGTAATCCTAGCACTCGGGAGGTAGAGACAGGCAGATCTCTGTGAGTTCAAGGCCAGTCTAGTCTACATAGTGAGTGCCAGGACAGCTGCTGGGGCTACAGGGAGACTATGTCTCAAAAACACCAAAAGAAAAAAAAATAGTTCCTTAGATTGGGTTGGGATTTCTCATCCATTTTCCCATGTCTATGCTGGGATTTTGACTGGTGTGAGCTTGCTTGCCTGGGGCTTGTGCATCTGTCACCCTTCCTGTGAGTTCATATGAGTAACTGACAAGGTGAGCAGAAAACTCTGTTTCCTTATGGTTCATCCATCCCCCTCTGGCTCTTAAATTCTTTCCACCTCCTCTTCTGTGATGAGCCCTGAGCCTTCAGAGGTATTTTGGAATAGGTGTCCTATTCTCCTATTGGGGGATAATCACTCTGTGGTCTCCTGCACATTGGCCAATTGTGGGTTTCTGTTATCACCATCTGCTGCATAAGGAAACCTCTGGTGAAACTTGAGAGATGTATTCATCCTATGTATAGAGGTTGCATTGAAAATGTATCACTTAGGGCTAAGTGACTCACAAACATTTATTCTCTGTGTTTGATCAGTTCTGGAATTCTGTAATAATCTCCATCTATTGCAAAAAGAAGCTTCTTTGATGAAGAATGAGAGGGACATTTGTCTATAAATATGAGGATTCATAGTTATAATAAAATAAGAAATTAGGTTAGTCTAGGAACGTGGCAAAAGTCAGTTTTTCTCAGGGATCCCCTGCCATGTGTATTTGGCTGACTACAGTACTGCACATGAGTTCCCTCCCATCGAATGGACCTTAATTCCAATTAGACAGATGTTGATTACCCTTAAGCTTAAACTGTCACTACTGCACCAATATCAAGTTTGCTGGGTCAGTTATTATTGTTTATTAAGCTTTAACAGACCATTGGTTGGTTTTCTCCCTTGGCAACTTGTATAGAACCTCTGATTCCATGAAAGCTTAACTATACAATGAATGAATGAATGAATGAATGAATGAATGAATGAATGAATGAATGAATAAATAAATAAATAGCAAGTCATATATAAGTCACAGGTCACTCCCCTCCCCTTGTACAGTTCCACAGGGAAAAAAACCCACACAGCTAGCCTCGAGAACTACGAGATCATCTGTGAATAGATCCCTGTAAAGTGCTCAGGCCTGAAGGGACAGGCACCCATCCCTACCACTCAACTGCTAGAAGCAGGAAGAAAAAGAATAAAGTTCAGGCCCAGCACAGAACAGTCAGTGCTGTGAAGAACAAGGTAGTACTGCATGGGTATACGAATAAACAAAAAGGAACATAAAACAGTGCTTTCTAAGTATTAGCACTGAAAATGGTTTTTAAAATCCCCCTAAGCAACAAAATCCTGACNTTAATCCCTGCACTTGGGAGCCAGAGGCAGGTGGATCTCTGTGAGTTCAAGGCCAGCCTGGTTTACATAGCGAGCTCCAGGCCAGCTGGAACTAAAGGAAGACCCTGTCTCAAAAAGACCAAGAAAAAAAAAAAAAAAGGAAGGGAGAGAAAGGGAGAGAAGGTTTGAGTGAGGAACACACCCAATTGGTATACACACACACACACACGCACACACACACACACACAGGTATTGCTATTGACGTATGGGATGGAATTGAACTGGGAGATGTGACCCTTGTTTATAAACATTCTTGGTTTTTTATTATTATTTTTCTATGTGTATGAATGTACTGTCTGCATGCAGGTTTGTGCACCCATGTTGTGCAATGCCGTGGAGGTCATAAGAGGGCGTCGGATTCCCCTGGAACTGGAGTTAAAGATGGTTCTTACCGCCATGTGGGTGCTGGGAATCGAACCCTGGTCCTCTGCAAGAGCATTTGGTGCTCTTAACTGCTAGGCCATCTCTCCAGCCCTATAAACATTCTTGTTAATTTGTGCTGGAGCTGATCTGAACACAACTCAGTCACAACACTAATCTTCACATGTTACCTTTAGTCCCTTGTCCCTGCTGACGGGCTGTCTACCTGCTGCTCCATCTCTGCCTTTACCTTGAAAGCCCCATCTGAAATACGCACCCAAGAAACAAAAACTCCACTGGGACAAAAACCATATGTGAAGATGTTAATTTTCACTTTTATTGTTCCAGCTGTTACACTGTTAATTGATACAACCTATTTATTCACAAATAAATGTATTCATAGCAAAAATATGGATAATCAAACCTGATATCACCAACTGTCTAAAGATTTTAATTTCTTTAACCTTAGAAAATTCATAAATGTGATTATTATTCAGTGGCTGGATAGGGGTTTTTCTTCATTTACAGTACTTCCTACAGTTTGGTGAAAGATTTTTTTTCATATGATGACTTGGGATGAATCAGTTTATTGTGGTGGTACCAAGCTGAAGTCAAAATCACAGAACATGCAATCATCAGTTAGTATATTAATGTACATATCTGGTGACCATTATCACACTTGCACAAAAAACTTATCTGTTTTGTGACACTGAAGAATTTATGTATTAAAATTGATGGTTTTATACTGGGCATGGTGGAACACATCTTTAATCTCAGCACTTGGGAGGCAGAGGCAGGCAGATCTCTAGGAGATTGAGTCTGGCTAGCTGGGGCTGCAGGGAGACCCTTGTCTCAAAAACAAAAATGAATAAAATAAAATAAAATAAAAATAAAATAAAATTTAAATAATATGGTTTCTAACCAGATATGGTGGCATATTCCTGTAATCTCAGCACTCAGGAGGCTGAGGCAAGAGCGTTGCAAGTTCAAGGCCAGGTGGGGATACACAGAAAGATTATTCAGAAACCAATCAGGGCTGGCAAAATGGCTCAGAAGGTAAAGGCGTTTTGATGAACTGAGTTTGGCCTCCAAGTCCACGATTGAAAGAGAGAACTAACTTTAGGAAATTGTCCTCCGCGGTGCTTACTGGACCTCATTTGGTGACCATGGGAAGGGAAAACCCCAGTGTGGAACACAAGGGCAGAACTGATGGTGGTTTGGGCTTGCCAAGGAGGACTTCAAATATGACATCTTTCACCCTAATTAAAAAAAAAATCATAAGCTGAAGATGTTAAATCCTATGATATATGTGGCATGGATATGTGCATATTTGGGAGTGATGCATATTGGAAGAAATAACAACAACAACAACAACAACAGAAAAGACTATGTCAAAGAACTGACTGAAACGGTGAACTGCTCGGAACAGTAAACTTTTGCCAAAATGCATGAGCTCTTGTGGGCTGGAGGGGCAGGAAGGGGGGGAACACAGGTCTATATTTGATTTGTAATATAATCTTATATGAAATGCACAGTTTCAATAAAACATTAGTGAAAAAAAAGAAGAGAAAAAGAGAAAGAAATTGTCCTCTGACCTCCGCATGGGTACTGTGACATGTGTACACCTGGATGAACACACACACACACACACACAGAAGATGGAGAAGAGGATGAAAAACTATTATTATTACTTTTTGTGTTTGAGTGTACCGCCTGCATGTGTGTAAGTGCACCCATGTCATACAATGCCCACAGAGATCAGAAGAGAATGTAGGATCCCCTGGAACTGGAGTTACAAGTGGTCGTTAACGCTTAACCGCTGAACCATCTCTCCAGCCCCTCTTGTGGAGAACCCAGGTTTGAGTCCCAGCACCCACATGGCAGCTAACAACAGTCTATAACCCCTCTTCTGACCAACTCAGGCATTACATGACAGGGGTACACTTACATATATGTAGGCAAAACACTCATACACAAAAATAAAATAAAAATAATAAATAAAATGTTTTAGAGTGAAGTTTCAATGGTACTACTTATTAAAATAATAAATAAAATATTTTAGAGGTTTCAATGGTACTACTTATTAAAGTGCCCAAAACATTCAAAGATGAGCACGACAAAATGTCATCAAAGCTATTGCAGCTGTCTACTGTGTACAAAGGACTTTTTCTTTTTTTGGTCTTTTTGAGACAAGGTCTCTCTGTAGCCCCAGCTGGCTTGGAACTCTCTCTGTAGACCAGGCTGGCCTTGAACTGACAGAGATCCACCTGCCTCTGCCTCCCGAGTGCTGGGACCAAAGGCATGCGCCACCATGCCCCACTTCACACAGGACTTTCTTTTTTTTTTTTTTTTTTATTTATTATTATTTTTATGTGTATGATTATTGTCTGCATGCAGGTCTGTGCACCGTTCGTGCGATGCCGCGGAGGTAGAAGACGGTCTCGGCTTCCCCTGGAACTGGAGTTCTCCTGGAACGGCGTCACAGACGGTTCTCAGCGCCCATGTGGGTGCTGGGGGACCGAACCCGGATCCTCTGCAGAGCGGTCGTCGCTCTTAACCACAGGACTTCTTAAGAGAGCTGTTCAACCATCAGTTCAATTCAACCACCACAAGGCTGTCTCCAAACACCAGCTACTTTATTTTCTTTTTATTTTGTATGTGTATGAATACATAGTCTGCATGCAGGTTTTTGCACCCGTGTTGTGCAATGCCGCGGAGGTCAGACAGAGGTTGTCAGATTCCCCTGGAAATGATTAAAGACGGTTCTTGCCAAGCCATGTGGGTGCTGGGGATCGAACCCGGTCCTCTGCAAGAGCAGACGGCACTCTTAACTGCTAGGCCATCTCTCCAGCCCAACACCAGCTACTTTAAACTGGAATTCTAAGTCACATGGTTGCCCGTGCACTGGCCAACACCTCATGCCACCCAAGGCTTCTCAGGGGACATCTGACCCTTGAAGGCAAGGGTTAGACCCCTGTTCCTCAGAAGACTTCTTAAGAGCCAGGAGGCTGGGATCCGTGTTCCTGGAGAGGCCTAGTTGCTGGGCAGTCATCTGAACCTGTCCTGAGAATGCATCGCTGGCTCAGGTGGAGTTAGGGTAAGTCAGCTTCATTCTCTTGCATCTCAAGAAACTAATGAGACTCAATGGGTTGCAGGCAACCAGAATTTGTCAGCTGTTTTAAAAATAACTGAGAGGCTGGAGAGATAGCTCAGCGGTTAACAGCACCAAAAACTCTTGTGGAGGACCTAGGTTCAATTCCCAGCACCCACACGGAGGCTAAGAACCCTCTTTGATACAGTTCCCGGGGAATCCGACACCCTCTTCTGACATCTCGTGGCATGCAACGACACGGATTGCACCAACCTGCAGATGCAGGACAGTACACTCATACACATAAAAAAAAAAAAAAAAAACTTGGGGCTGGAGGATGGCCTAGCGGTTAAGAGGCTGAACGCTCTTGCAGAGGACCTGGGTTCGTCCCAGCACCCACATTGCGGCTAAGAACCGTCTGTAACTCCAATTCCAGGAGAACTCCAGTTCCAGGGGAATCCGAGACCCTCTTCTGACCTCCACGGCATTGCACGACACGGGTGCGCAGACCTACACGCAAACAGTACATTCATACACATAAATAAATAAAATAAAATTAAAAAAAAAAAACTTTAAAAATATCTGACCAAATCATAGGTTTGAATAAGGCCTCTTCTGAGTCATAGTTCTGTGTACTGAAAAATGATCACTGGGCTTCTCAGAGCTGTCATAGGAACATTACATACGCATCCTGCACAGTAGGCCTTCAGCACAAAGATTCCTGTAGTCCTCGACCCATAGTGCTAAGTGTAAATTAACTGTGTAATGCACTAGTTATCATTTCAGTGTAGATATTGCTCCAAAACAGAGGAGCATAAAACAACCCAGATTCGCCGGGCGTGGTGGTGCACGCCTTTAATCCTAGCACTTGGGAGGCAGAGGCAGGCGGATCTTTGTGAGTCCAAGGCCAGCCTGGTCTACAGAGTGAGTTCCAGGACAGCTGAGGCTACAGGGAGACCCTGTCTCGAAAAGACACCCCCCCAAATTAAAAAGCAACCCAGATTCATTATCTCATACCTCCTTTGAGGGTAGGAAGTCTGGGTGAGTTCAGTTGCGTGGTTCTAGCTCAGGGCTTCTCCTGAGTGTGTATTAGGCTGGTTACTGGAGCTCCAGCCCCGGGGCTTGACTGGGGTTTTTGGATCCTGAAGCCAAGACTCCACCTCCCACTCACGTTCATACTGGGTATTGGTTGAAGGCTTCTGTCCCTCTCTAAATAATTTTTCCCTCAGGACTGCCTCCAACATGGCTACCAGCTTCCCTCAAAATGAACAAGTTTCTGTTCTAGTTATTTTTTTTTTCTTTTCTTTTTCTTTTTTTTTGGGGGGGGTGGGGGCTTTTTGAGACAGGGTCTCTGTAGCTCCAGAACTCACTCTGTAGAACAGGCTGGCCTTGAACTCACAAAGATCCGCCTGCCTCTACCTCCCAAGTGCTAGGATTAAAGGCGTGCGCCACCACGTCCAGGTCTCTACTTACTTTTCTATTGCTGTGATAAAACACCGTGATCAAGGCTACATACAGAAGGAAGAGTTTATTGGGCTTAAAGTTCCAGAGGGAGAAGAGTCCAGCCTGGTGGCGAAGGCATGGCGGGAGGAGGCTGAGGCAGAAACCTGAGAACTCTGACATCAAGCATGCACAGGAACCAGAGAGCCAGCAGGAAGTGAGGCACAGCTGTGACCTCTCTAAGTCCGGCCCTAGTGACGCACTTCCTCCAGCAAGGCCACGCCTCCTAGGCCTCCACCAACAGGGACGAAGTATTCAAATCCATAAGCCTATGAGGGTTATTTCTCATCCAAACCACACGGTCTCCAAGGTGGATTGTATCTGTTTTATGGCCTCAACTTGAATCACTTCTCCTATGAGTTATTGAATGTGAAATGTACCCCCAGATTCATGTCCTGAGCACATGGTCCCCGGTTGGTGGGCACTGTTGGGTCAGGCTATGAACTTTTAGGGTGTGGTGCCTAGCAGGTGGGTGGACGTGGGACTCTGAAGGTTATACCCAGGTGCCTCTTGTCCTGGCTGGGTGATCTGTTTCATGACTGGGACACAGTATGAAGCACAGCCCTTAGCTCCCACCCACTGGATGGAAATACTCCACTCTCTCCTGGCATGATGCACTGTCCCTTCGGACTGCTTCAGCCCAAATCAACCTCTACTCTACGTTGTTTCTGAAGGGTATTTTGTCACAGCAAAGAGAAAACTAATACAGTATGGGAGGGGATTTCACAAGGGTCTAGATAGTATAAGGTCACTGAAGAACCTGGCTACAGCATTATATATACAAATGCAGCCTTGGGCAGAGGGATGGCTCTGCAGATAAGAACACAACCTGTTCTTCCAGAGGACCTGAGTTCAGTCTGAAGCACTCATAATGATTTTTTGTTTGTTTTTATTGTTGTTGTTTTGTTTTGTTTTTAAGACAGGGTTTCTTTATCGTTGTGTAGACCAGATTAGCCTTGATCTCACAAAGATCTGCCTGCCTCTGCCTACCCAGTGCTGGGATTAAAAGTGTGTGCCAGGATGCCTGGCTTGCAGCCCCCCATGTTGGGCAGCTCACAACTACCTGTATAGCTCCAGGGGGTCTGACTCCCTCTTCTGCTGGCTTTGGTCACCAGGACACACACACACACACACACAAACACACACATACACACACACACATACACACACACACACACACACATACACACACAAAAATCTTCACAAAATAAAAATAAATCTTCGCAAAAAAAAAAATCTTCCTCTTGCAGAGGACCTAGGTTTGGTTCCCAGCACCCACATGGCAGCTAATAACCATCAGTAACTCCAGTCCTAGGTTTTCAACACTCTCTTCTGGCTTTTGTGGGTATTGCATGCACATGGTACACTTACATGCAGACAAAACACTCATACATGTAAAATAAAAATAATTTTAAAACTAATAAACTCATTCATTAGGAATCTTATATTTCCAACATATTTGGCTCTCGTGAGAAAGTTTGTCTAAATATTCCCGGCTTGCTATTGTCCCATTTGCCTCGGCCACAAGCTCACATGGTGGATAATAGCCATTGGTCCATGTATCTTGATTGACTGGAGACAATCTATTCATATTTATGAGTAAGAACCTGGACCACTTCACAGAAGGAATCCTCCATCCCTGAGTCTGTTACAGTCTTGCGTTCAGGCGACCTGGATGCAGGGACGAGCAGAGCCACCTGGCCAGCATATCCGCCCACACCTTTCAATCTATCGTTATAGCAATGCAGGGAAGAATCCATCCCCGTCCATCGCATTCCCACTTGGCTCCTTGGTTGCTTCCGGATGTAGGCAAGAAACAAGGGAATTCTTTATGAGCAGCTCAGACCCTAAGAAGAGAACCAGACTTCAACTAATGACAAATGGATATTATCTACAATTACAATTTAGACTCAGTCATCAGCATAGGGATTGTATTCATTGAGCGCCCTCATTGAGATGGGGGGAAATTTTAATATATTAACTAGCTTATTCTTTCCTTCTTGTAGAGGCAACCACTGCTTCCAGGATGCAATGTTACAAGTTCAGCAAAGGTGCAGTTTGGCTGTTTGTATTCAAATTGCAATGGAATAACCTCGTCACACTAAAGGATTATTTGTTACTCTACGATGTTCAGACACTTCTGGTTTTGCATCCCACTGGACTCCAGCTGTGCCTGCTGTTGTGATCTGATTCCCGGGTTCCTATAAGATATTAATATAATTCTTCTATTTGAGCATATGCTTGCCCTGCCTTTTCATGTCGTCTGGATCAAGATGTTAAAAGAAACTTGCTTGAGTTTCCTTTCAGTAGGCCAGCCTGGTCTACAGAGCGAGTTCCAGGACAGCTGGAGCTACAGGGAGACCCTATCTCAAAAAGACCAAAAAACAAACAAACAAAAAGGTACAATGTAGCCTAAAATTAGTCATGCTTTGGCCTCAAAGGTATGTAAATGTATAGCAACTGGGCTGGTAGAATTCAGCCAGCTCAGCCTGTTTGGGTGACGGCTATCCATCCATAGCATTTGTTATGTTTTTCCTGATTTTTTTTTTTTTTTGTCTTTTCGAGGCAGGGTCTCCCTGTAGCCCCAGCTGTCCTGGAACTCACTCTGTAGACCAGGCTGGCCTTGAACTCACAAAGATCTGCCTGCCTCTGCCTCCCAAGTGCTAGGATTAAAGGCGTGCACCACCATGCTCGGATCCTGATAGGTTTTTTTTTTTCAACTTTAATTATTATTTTTTTTTCTTGGTGTTTTTGAGACAGGGTCTCCCTTCAGTCCCAGCTGGCTTGGAGCTCACTATGTAGGCCTTGAACTCTCAGAGATCTGCCTGCCTCTGCCTCCCAAGTGCTGGGATTAAAGGCATGTGCTACCACACCCAGCATAACTGTAATTGATTTTTATTTTATTTTTTAAATTTTATTTATTTTCTTTTTTTAATTTTTTTAATTTCATTTCTGTATGTGTATGAATGTACTGCCTGCATGCAAGTTTGTGCACCCGTGTCGTGCAATGCCGCGGAGGTCAGAAGAGGGTCTCGGATTCCCCTGGAACTGGAGTTCTCCTGGAATTGGAGTTTCAAACGGTTCTCGGCCGCCATGTGGGTGCTGGGGATCGAACCCGGATCCTCTGTAAGAGCAGTCGGCACTCTTAACCACTAGACTATCTCTCCAGCCCCAATTTTATTTATTTTCTATGTGTATGAATGTACTGTCTGCATGCAGGTTTCTGCACCCATGTCGTGCAATGCTGCAGAGGTCAGAAGAGGGTCTTGGATTCCCCTGGAACTGGAGTTCTCCTGGATTGGAGTTACAGACGGTTCTTAGCCGCCTGTGGGTGCTGGGGATCGAACCCGGGTCCTCTGCAAGAGCAGTCGGCACTCTTAACCGCTAGGTTATCTCTCCAGCCCTGTAATTGATTCTTAATGTATGTGCTTATGCCTGTCTGAGTTTATTGTGTGTATCACCTGGAGGCCAGAAGAAGGCATCGGATTCCCTGGAACTGGAATTAGAGATGGCTGTGAACCGCCATGTCTGTGCCGAGATCTGAACTCGGGTTAGCAAGTGCTCTTAACCACCAAGCCATCTCTCTGGCCGCTCAGAGACTCTTTGATGACATTTGTATCTCCTCAGGTCTTGAGTGGCTTTTATTTCACGGATTATGGGCTACATATTACACCAAGTACTTGTCTGGCTGGATGAGCCAGTCTCATGACATGGGTGGGAAATTATTTGGAGGGCACAAGATGCATGATGTCTTTTTTTTTTTTTTTTTTTTTTTGGTTGTTTTTGAGGACAGGTCTCCCTGTAGCCCCCGCTAGCCGAAAACTCACTATGTTACACACAGGTTGGACTTGAGCTTACAGAGATTCTTTTCGGTTCTGCACGTCCTGGACTAGCTGAGAAGTTAACGAGTGTGTGCCATCACGCCTGTGGACGTCATTTTTAAGTTACATTTATTGGCCTGGTGAAATGGCTTGGTGGATAAGGGGCTTTCCCCCCAGAGCATGACAACCTGAGTTGAATCCCTGGGAGCCACATGGAGGAAGGAGAGAACAGACTCCCCGTGGTTTGTCCTCTGACGTCCACATGCACACACATGCACACACATACACACACACACACACACACACACACACATAAATGAATACATTCTTTAAAGTATGAAATTACATTTATTTGTGGATACACAAATCAGCAGACAATTTATAGGAGTCAGTTCTCTCCTTCCACACACCTTTAATCCTGGAACTCTGGAGGCAGAGGCAGGCAGTTCTCTGCAAGTTCAAGGCCAGCCTGAACTACATAGTGAGTTCCAGACCAGCTGGAGCTACAGGGAGACCCTGTCTTAAAAAGACAAAAAAAAAAAAAAATCCCTTCTCGGCCTTTTGACTAAGATCAAGTGTAAAAAAAAATCCACTCAGGTCATCAGATTTGGCAGCAAGCACTTTTACCACTGAGTCACCTCATTGGAGCCACATGATATTCCTTGTTAAGAAACCATCCTGAATTCCTGCAGAGGCTACCTAGAGTGTGAGATTTTTCTCCCCAGCAGTCCAGGAAGCTGAGGCAGGACCATCACAGATTTAACATTGGTTTATGCTACATTTTGAGACCCTGACTAAAAAGAAAAGTGAGATTTTTTTCCATTTGTCTCTGAGTTTTTGATGTTGCCCTTCATGCAGTTCTTGTGAGGTGAAGTCAGATCAGGACCCCAGACAATGGGGTGAGGAAGGAAGCTCCCAGGAGCAGGTAAACACCACTTGGATTATCCCGGCCAGAAGTGCCAGAATACTGATTTAAGCAAAAGGGGAAAGGCAACAAGTGGCACCCTGTGGGAAAAGATGGAAAAATGACAAGTTGCAGCCTGTCGGAATTAAGTGTGTGTGTGTGTGTGTGTGTGTGTGTGTGTGTGTGTGTGTGTGTGAAAACTGCAGAGGAGCAGAAAAAAAACAGGCCAACACTCCTCCCTACACCAGCCGTTTCTTTTTTTTTAATATTCTTTTTTATTTTATTTTATTTATTTTTGTATGTGTACTGTCTGCATGTAGGTTTGTGCACCTGTGTCGTGCAATGCTGCGGAGGTCAGAAGAGGGTGTCAGATTCTCCTGGAACTGGAGTTCTCCTGGAATTGGAGTTTCGGACGGTTCTCAGCTGCCATGTGGGTGCCGGGGATTGAACCCGGGTCCTCTGTAAGAGCGGTCGGCACTCTTAACCGCTAGGCTATCTCTCCAGCCCCACCAGCCATTTCTTTACCATGTTAATAGAACAAGAATAAGACTCTGAAACGGTTGAGAGCTGGGGCTGGTGGTGCATGCCTGTAATTCCAGCACCCCAGAGAGAGGAGCAGTGTGAGTGTGAGGTCAGCATGGGCTACATAGCAAGACCTTATATCAACGACAGAAGAGAAAGGAAAGGAAGGGAGGGAGGGAGGGAGGGAGGGAGGGATACAGGGGGGAGGATGGAGAGAAGAAGGGATAGGTGGAGGGAGGGAGGGAAGGAGGGAAAGAGAGAGAGAGAGAGAGAGAGAGAGAGAGAGAGAGAGAGAGAGAGACCGACCAGGCATGGTAACGCACACCTTTAATCCCAGCCAGCACTGGGGAGGCAGAGGCAGGTGGATCTTTGTGAGTTCAAGGGCAGCCTGGTCTACAAAGTGAGTTCCAGGACAGCTGGGGCTACAGGGAAACCCTGTCAGAGAGAGAGAGAGAGAGAGAGAGAGAGAGAGAGAGAGAGAGAGAGAGAGAGAGAGGGAGAGAGAGGACTGGAGAGATAGATCAGCATTTAAGAGCCCTTGTTGCTCTTGCAGAAGATCTCAGTTGAAATCCCAGCACCTACATGGTGGCTAACAACCATCCATAACTCCAGTTTCAGAGGATTTGACACCCCCCTTCTGGCTTCTGCAGGTTTGACACATGCATGTGGTGCACTTACATACATGCAGACAAAATACTCACACATAAAATAAAAATAACTCTTTTTAGAAAGAAAGGAAGAAATAAGAAAACAAAAATAAAAGAAGAGTTGGAGGTGAAGGAGTATTAGACTGGGAATAAATTGATCCTGCAAGGAGAGAATTTGCAGCATACTGCTGCTGTCTGAGAGATATGTCCACCTCATTGGAAAATATTTGCATGCAAATAAATTTTTTATTAGATTTATCAATAAGCCCAGGGAGAGTGAGAGTGGACAGAAACTTAAGACAAAGTCTGAGATCAGCTATGAAATGAGCCAAGGCCAAGAACAGGGTCTAGCAGCCCACAAGGTAGCATCATGCACCCAGGGGAAGGCACAAGCCCAGGGCAAACACCCCCGTTGCCAGTCACAGAGCCCAGGTCCTGGTATATGCGGCAGTCGGTATGTATAACCAACTCTTGTCTGTCCAGATTGCACCCTTCTGCAGTAATTACTACATAGTCATATAGTGTTGATCAGTACCAGTACATTTGGCAAACCCTCTCAGACACCAGACACGCTCTTATCATATGACCAGGTCCTCTGGCATATAAGTAATGTAGAGTAATGTAGAGACTGTTTAAAGTATACAGGAGGAGGGAGCTGGAGAGAGGGCCCAGCATTAAGAGCACTTGCTGGTCTTGTAGAGGGCCTGGGTTTTGTTCCCAGCACCCATATCAGGCAGCTCACTGCTACCTGTAACTCCAGAGGAATTCAACATCCTCATCTGGCTTCTGTGGGCACCCACACACATGTGGCATATAAACACATAAATAAATAAATGAATAAATAAATAAATAAATGAATAAATAAATAAGTAAATAAATAAATGATAGAGGCTGGGCATTAATTAATTAGTTAATTCCAAAACTCAGGAGGTGGAGAAAGGAAGATCTCTGTGAGATCAAGGACAGCCTGGTCTATATAGCCAGTTCCAGGGCAGCTGGGGCTATAGGGAGAACCTGTCTCAAAAGGACAAAAAAAAGTACATAGGAAGATACGCATAGGTTATATGTAAATACAGCATCATTTTACACAAGGGACTTGAGCATTAATGGATCTAAGTATCCTTGAATGAGCTATTGAATCAGTGGTGCAAGTAAACCCCTTTAACATTATATAAAGAATGAGTATAATGTATGCATAAATATAAACACAGCTACCAATATAAATAGGACTGGAAGGAGAAGGAAGGACGCGATAACAAATACTCAGGATTTTAGTTTTACTTTAAATATTTTAGACTGGACTGAAAAGATGGATCAGCAGTTAAAAAGCACTGGGTACTTTTGCAGACGACTCTGTTCAGTTCTGGGCGCCCACAGGGCAGCTAACATCTGTAATTCCAGTTCTAGGGTATCAGACGCCCTCTTCTGGGCTCTAAGGGTACTGCACAAACAGCTGCACTTCCATGCAAGCAAAGTATTCATACACATAAAACAAAAATAAGTCATTTGGGTATGGTGGGGCATGGCTTTAATCCTAGCACTTGGGAGGCAGAGGCAGGTGGATCTCTGTGAGTTCAGGGCCAATCTGGTCTACATAGTGAGTTCCAGGACAACTAGAGCTACAGGGAGGTCCTGTTTCAAAAAGACAAAAGTAGGGCTGGAGAGATGGCCTAGCGGTTAAGAGCGCTGACCGCTCTTACAGAGGACCCGGGTTCGATCCCCAGCACCCACATGGCGGCCGAGAGCCGTCTGAAACTCCAATTCCAGGAGAAATCCAGCTCCAGGGGAATCCGACACCCTCTTCTGACCCTCCGCGGCATTGCACGACACGGGTGCACAAACCTGCATGCAGACAGTACATTCATACACATACAGAAATAAATTTTAAAAAAAATTAAAAAAACAAAAAGACAAAAATAAATAATAAATAAATAAATAAATAAAAATATAAATATTTTAGACCTATAGCCAAGCCAACAAGATCTGTCTTCCAGAACATCAAGTGAATGAGCAAAACAAAAGCAACCACAATAATCTTTTTTCAGGCAGGGTGTGGTAGCGCACGCCTTTAATCCCAGCACTGAGAAGGCAGAGGCAGGTGGATCTCTGTGAGTTCAAGGCCATCCTGGTCTACATAGTGAGTTCCAGGACAATTGGGGCTACAGGGAGACCCTGTTGCAAAAAACAAATCATTTTCAGGCCAAAGTCCCAGCAAAATGGCAGGCTAGTACCTCACATACATTTAGACAATGTCACAGCTTGGATATAGAGTGTCTCCTGCCCCCAAAAGGCTCTTTTGCTGAGTTCTTGGTCCCCTAGATCATGGCAGTATTTTGGAATGTTCTAGAAACTTTAGGATGTAAGGCCTAGCTTCAGAAACTAGATCATTATGACTGTACCTTTGAAGGTTGCGCCTGGTCCCCAGTCCGCTCCTCTATGTATCTTCCCATCAACCATGAGATGAACAGCCTCCTCCTTCACACCATCACATTTTGTCTCAATCATAGGAGATCAATTATGCAATTCTGTGGTCCAGATAAGAGCTGGCCACAGAACAGGAGAAGAGCAGAGCTTTGAATGAAGTGTTCAATACCTATGTGGTTTCGAAGGACAGCATTTACTTGTTTGCTAATGGATCAGATTTAGGAGTGAGAAAGAAAGAGTAGACTCGGCCCAGGGTTTACAGAGCAATTAGACAACCAGACACAGCACAGCACAGGCAGGTCCAGAGCCTATGAAGCCTGTGAGCATACATATGTATGTTTTTCAAGTTTTCCATCCTGAATGAGATTAGTTATCAGGTATGCTAATTCGGTTTTGTCAATTTGACACAAACTAATAGGAAGAAGGAATCTCAGTTGAAGAATTTCCTCCATAGATTGGCGTGTGGGCTTGTCTGTGACGCATTTTCTTCTTTGCTAAATGACATCAGAGGGTGCAGCCCACTGTGGGCAGTTCTATCCCTAGGCAGGTGAGCCCAGAAAAGCAGGCCAGGGAAAGCAAGCCAGTAAGCAGCTTTCCTCCATAGTCTCTGCTTTGGTTCCTGCCTTGAGTTCCTGCCTTGGCTTCCCTTGATGATGGGCTGTATGGCCTGTGCTGAAATAAACTATTTCCTCCCCAAGTTGCTGTTGACCATGGTGTTCAAAGGACAACAGAAACCAAACTAGGACATCTGAGAGCGTCACTTTTAAAGCTGCTGGCTATATTTCATTGTGTTTGGAACCTTAGAATAATCTCTGTTTTCAGAGTCTGCCAGGCGTGGTGGCTGCACGCCTTTAATCCAAGCAGGGAGGAAGAGGCAGACGGATCTTTCTGAGTTCAAGGCCAGCCTGGTCTATAGAGTGAGTTCCAGGACAGCTGGGGCTACAGAGAGACCCTGTCTCAAAAAAAGACAAAAAAAAAAAAACAACCCTAAAACCCAGAATCAGTAGATGTACCACAAACAGTGCAGAAGAGCTTGAACAGTGAACATGACCTCTGGCAGGGAGGTAGAGTTCACAGTTCTGGAGAAACTCCCAGAAGGGAGGGAGAGCCCAGCATTCATACCTCCCCACCCAGTGGATAGGCTGATGAACCCCAGAAGCTTTCCTTTTTCCTTCATTAAGCGCAGAAACCAAAGACAAGATGATGACTTCAACCCGGCAGAGTCCTAGCCAGGTCAAACATTCAGGGAGGGAAGTAGCTGAATGAACATGTGTTGAAGATGTGGGATAGAAAGAATATGCAGTAATTAGGGAAGAAAAAGAATAATCATGAACAAGAACAGGTAAAAAAAAGGAAAGGAATGAGTCTTCGTTAGTGACCATTTGGTGGCTATTTGTTTCATCACAAGGCTGTGAAGAGGTGGCAAGGGGAAGTGGCTCCCTACCCCAACACAATGCCTCGATATAAAACAAGTCCAAAAGATTGGTCAACAGTGGGCTGGAGACACAGCTCAGCAATAAAGAGCACTGTCGGCTCTTCCAGAAGACCAGGGCTCGAATCCTAGCAGTCACATGGCAGCTAACAACTGTCCCTAACTCCATTTCCAGGGGATCCTCTTCTGTCCTCCTCCAGCGCTGTGTGACACAAATGTACTTACATCCATGGAGGCATAATCCATAAATAAATAAATAAATAAATAAATATTTTTTTTGTCTCAACCAGGCTAGCCTTGAATGCACAGAGATCCACCTGCCTCTGCATCCCAAGTGCTGGGATTAAAGGTGTGTGCTACCATGTCCTGCCTTGGCTTCCCTTGATGATGGGCTGTATGGCCTGTGCTGAAATAAACTATTTCCTCCCCAAGTTGCTGTTGACCATTTTATTTTTTATTTTTTTAATAATAAGTAATAAGTAATAAATACAAGCATCCTTCATGTAAAACTGATTTGCAAGCAGCTATGCCCAAACTTATATAGCCCAAGGCCCCCATTGTCCAGCTGGAGGGGCTTGTATGTACTATCATGTTGATCAAATAAGTGTCCAGTCTATATTTCTGTAGTTTCATAATTCACCCCAATCACAGTCCTTACATTCTACCATGCCCCCTCCTCTGCAGATTGTTCCCTAGGCTTTAGAAAAGGGGCACAAGTTGTCAAGAAGCAAAACAGTATACTTTCTCTGGAGATGTCGTTTTGGTCTCTGATCAGTTCACGCTGTTTCCTTTCATGGGTTGGCAGATTATCCAGGAATAACCTTCTACTCCTACTAATGAAGCACAAGCAATTAGATATACAGGCATTTAAATTATTTATTTATTTTATTATTATTATTTTTTTGGTCTTTTCGAGACAGGATCTCCCTGTAGCCCCAGCTGTCCTGGAACTCACTCTGTAGACCAGGCTGGCCTTGAATTCACAAAGATCCGCCTGCCTCTGCCTCCCAAGTGCTAGGATTAAAGGCGTGCGCCACCACGCCCAGCTTATTATTTTTTATGTGTATGAGTGTACTGTCTGCATGTAGGTTGGTGCACCTGTGTCATGCAATGCTGCAGAGGTCAGAAGAGTGCATCGGATTCCCCTGGAACTGGAGTTCAAGACAGTTCTTAGCCGCCATGTGGGTGCTGGGAATCGAACCCGGGTCCTCTGCAAGAGCAGTTGGCTCTCTTAACCACTGAGCCATCTCTCCCGCCCCAAAACTCTTTTTTTAAAGATTTGACGACATAACCAGCACAGTCACTAACTGGTCTGAACACTGCTAGATCAATAGCCCTGGTCAGACAGGTAATAGAGAAATTTATTGAGAAATGATTCCATGCTTTGTCCTAAAGTATAACTGTGAGTGTTGTATGGGGGTGGAGGGTAGGGAGAGGGAGGTTGAGACGAGTCCCACTGTGTAGCCTGGGTGGCCTAGAGCTCACTATGACAACCTCAAACTCATGGCGATTTTGATATTACTGGGGTTACAACCATGCACCACCACAGCTGGCCCTCGTAGGTTGGTAACATCCTCAAACTTTGTTTTCTAAAAGCTCAAGCTCTGTATTTTGGTTACAGCTCTGCAAAGCTGTAACCAAAATTCCCAATAGAAATAACTTGAGGGGGTGGAGAGATGGCCTAGTGATTAAGAGTGCCGGCTGCTCTTGCAGAGGACCTGGGTTCGATCCCCAGCACTCACATGGCGGCTGAAAACCGTCTTTAACTCCAGTTCCAGGGGAATCCGACACCCTCTTCTGACCTCCGCAGCATTGCACGACACAGGTGCATAAACCTGTATGCAGACAATACATTCATACACATAAAATAAATTTAAAAAAAAAGGAAATAACTTGAAGCCAGTTGTCATGACATGAATCTTTTAGGGAGGGCTTTTTTTTCAGGGTCTCCCTAGTCACAGCCCACCTGGAAGTCACTATGTGAACTATGCTGGCCTCAATCTCATAGAGCTCTGCCTCCCAAGGGCTGAAATTAAAGTGCATGCCACCTCACCCAGCAGTGCTCATCTTTAATCCCATCTCTCAGGAGACAGAGGCAAGTAGTGGAGCTCTGTGAATTTGGGGCCAGCCTGGTCTACATATCAAGTTCCAGGCTAGCCAGGGCTACAGAGTGAGACCCTGTCATAAAAAAAAAAAACAAAAAGGTGGAGAGATGGCTCAGCAGTTTAGAACATTTGCTGCTCTTACAGAGGCCCCAGATACAGTTCCAAGTGCCCATATTAAATAGCTCACAATTGCCGGGTGTGGTGGTGCACACCTTTGATCCCAGCACTCAGGAGGCAGAGGTAGGCAGATCTTTGTGAGTTCAAGGGCAGCCTGGTCTACATAGTGAGTTCCAGGCCAGCCGGGGCTACTGGAAGACCCTGTCTCAAAGAGGCAAAATAATAACAAAATAAAAAATAAATAACAATAAATAGCTCACAATTGCCAGTCATTATGGTTCCAAAGGGATCCGATGCCCTCTTCTGGCCTCCCCGGGCACCTGCACACACACGGTCTACATGCATACACATAACATAAATAAATGAATTTTTTTAACTTAAGGAAACATTTCTTTTAGCTCACAGTTTCAGAGGTCCCAGTCCACAGTCACTTGGCCTCATGTGCTTGAGCAGAACATGGGCGGCAGGAACGCGTAGCTAAGGATAGCCATTCCCATCATGGCAGACCAGGAAGGGCTGCAACCCCAGGTTGCCTCCTTCCTCTAGCTAGGCCTTACCTACTAAAGTTTCTATGAACCCTCCCCCCAAAACAGCACCACCACGTGGTAATCATCAAATAATGAGACTACGGCTACTACCGGTGAGAAGAAGATTGTCAGCAGGTGTCACAAGCAGTGAGACAGCTAGGTCCCCCCAGGGAGACCCCAGTTTGGTGAACTCTTAAGAGGCCAGAGCCATCACCCTGGGTCTCCGTGTTGGCTGAGATTCCAGAGCCAATCTCAGGACAGGCCATCAGGGCTGGCTTAGCTGTGATGCAGTCAGGGTGTCTGTGATGCAAGTGTTCAGATGCAAGGATGCATGTGAAACACTCTATTCCTGCTCCCCACAATGGCTGGGATCAAATTTCCACCAATCCAGTCATGTGAGAATTCAGAATCCAATTTGTTTTGATTTAAAGGAAGCAAAGGAGAGCTTCATTCCTTTCACACAAGGGTCTGCAGACGAAGATGAATCATTTTCCCTGAGGTTCTAGAGCCCCCTAGTCATTAATTTATGGAGCAAAACTGGACAAAAGGGAGTGGAAGAGAAGATGTTCAATTGGGGCTCTGGTTTTATAGCTCTCCGAGGACGGTTTCCGTCATTACACAAATAATCTTTGCGGTCTTGCCATGGGCAGCCTCTGGACCGACTGCCAGCAGCACAGACTTAACGAGGACACAGGCCCTGCCGGTAGGGACATTGGTCTAGAAGAATGGCCAAATGTGCACATGAATGATTCCTGAACTCCTAGGGATGAAAGAACAAGATAGTTCAAAAGTGGGGTTTGCCAGTGTTCAGCTGAGACCCTTCCTGCTTGACCAGGTCAGTAACAAGTCCTCCACATCCAGAAGGAGATGTAGAGGTTTAAAGTCTCAGGGATATAAACACTTGGGGTAAGTATGTTATTCTTTTTTTTTAAGTATGTTATTCTTATTGGCTGTCTATTGCTATGATAAGACATGACCAAAACCAGCTTAGGGAGGAAAGGGTTGACTTAAGTCTACGGGACCATCCTTCATGGAGGTAAGCCAGGGGCAGGAACTCAAGCAGAAACCTAGAGGCAGGAACTGAAGCACAGACCATGAAGGAGCATTTGCTAACTGGCTTGTTCCTCTGACCTGTGCTCAGCCTGCTTTGTTATACAATCCAGAATGTATACCCAGGGGTGGCACCACCCACAGTGAGCAGGGCCCTCTACATCACTCATCAAGACAATGTCTCACAGACACACTCACCAGCCAATCAGATAGAGGAAATTCCCCAACTGAGGTTCCTGCTTTCCAGATGTGTAATGTGGACATCCGTAGCTAGCCAGCAGGCCTGTATAATTTCATGTATTCTGCAACTGACTACAGAATCTTATATTGGGAGCCCTGCTCTCTAGAGGTCTCTACGACAAATAAATATTGGGAAACTATACGAGAGCCTCAAGATTCCCTAATAAACAGTGAATGAAAATGGTGATAAAGCATTAAGACCTACATGTTGCATACAGGTTGTGAAATGCACAGGGGTTCCATGCTGTAATTGAGACCTTTGGTTCAGCATCCTGGGGTCAGGAAGTCATGATTTATACTGCCTTTGTATAAGCCAACCTCATTAGGAAATAAACTCACTCTCAAGTGGATTGGTTGTGGGAATGGATAGATGGCTCAATGGTTAGGAACAGTTGCTGCTTACAGAGGACCTGGGATCCATTCCCAGAACCCACACAGTTGCTCACAAACATCTACAACTCCGGTTCCAGGGGATCCAGTGTCCTTTTCTGGCCTCCATTTGGACCAGGCACACACATGACACACATGCAGGCAGAATATTCGTGCGTATAAAATCAAAATAAATAAATCTGGAAAACCAATTTTTTAAATTGGATCAGTTAAGGAAAGTGTAAAAGATTGCTCAAAGATGTGTGTGACATGAACTCACTGCAGCGAGTCTGTTTCTGGTCACTCACACGAGATCAAGCCAGCAAGATCAGTCGACATTCCAGCAGGCAGCACTAATTGGCCACAGTTACCAAAAACAAAAAAGGAAAGACTATGAAGAAGGAAAGGGGTGTGGGGAGGTGTTGAGGAGGGTCTGGGAGAGGGGGGAGACGGAATCGGAGTGCATAGGGTCAAGACGTATTGTACGCAGTACTGCAATCGTCAAAGATTAAATAAAAGCTATTCAAAAAGAGACATAAGTGAGTTACAAAGAAAACGTGTGGGATGGGCCGTGATGCTGGGAGAAAGAGCAGGCCGTCTTTTTGTCACGGCTGCCAGGGAAGGTTGCTGGCAGTCGTGGCAGAAAGTGAGGCTGCTGCCATGTGGACCCAGAGGTCTGTGGAAGAGGCAAAAGCCATGGTCCTCAGGGAGAGAGACTAAGATGGTTGCAGATCAACTGAGAGAAGATGCGGACAGTATGAACACCTCCACATCATTCTTCCACATTCTGTCTCCTGGGGCGCCCCATGGTGGGATACAACCAGAAAGCAGGTGACCAGGAGGGTGCTCCACGCCGGTCAGTGTCCTGGCAACAGAGATAAGGATGGGAAAGGAGATAGAACGGGTGCTGGCTGGAGGGACATGGCAGATACCCTTTTCTTCCTGAGGTCTCTGAAGATTGATGTTAAAAGAAAATATCAGGGCTGGAGAGATGGCTCGGCGGTTAAGAGCACCGACTGCTCTTGCAGAGGACCAGGGTTCGATCCCCAGCACCCACATGGCGGCTAAGAACCATCTTTAACTCCAGTTCCAGGGGAATCCGACGCCCTCTTCTGACCTCCGCAGCATTGCACGACACAGGTGCACCAACATACACGCAGACAGTACACTCATACACATAAAAATAAAATAAAATAAAAAATTTTTAACATAAAAAAAGAAAATATCACTCCTTCCTACACTATGAAGAGAGCAGTAGAGGAATCGAGTGGGACACGGAGTTCCACAAAGGTTTAGTGGTACACCGAGTTCAACAAAGGTTAAGTTGAAAGGAATGGACAGGTGTGAGTTAGCTGGAAAGAGGGCAGTTGACAGCTGCAACTAGAACACAGGTCAGGGAAGTCTACAGCTGTTACTGGTGGGGGGGGGGGTGTCTGGGCCAGGTGTTCCCAGGTTCTTGGCTTCTTATTTAAGAATGTAACAGGGGCTGGAGAGATGGCCTAGCGGTTAAGAGCACCGACGCTCTTGCAGAGGACCCGGGTTCGATCCCCAGCACCCACATGGCGGCTAAGAACCGTCTGTAACTCCAATTCCAGGAGAACTCCAGTTCCAGGGGAATCCGAGACCCTCTTCTGACCTCCGCGGCATTGCACGACACGGGTGCACAGACCTGCATGCAGACAGTACATTCATACACA
>VZQC01000845.1:101059-119000 GCA_009823505.1 Rhizomys pruinosus | reverse complement strand
GTAACAACAGGGGCTGGAGAGATGGCCTAGCGGTTAAGAGCAGTGACTGCTCTTGCAGAGGACCCGGGTTCGATCCCCAGCACCCACATGGTGGCTGAAAACCATCTGTAACTCCAATTCCAGGAGAACTCCAGTTCCAGGGGAATCTGAGACCCTCTTCTGACCTCTGCGGCATTGCACGACACGGGTGCACAGACCTACATGCAGACAGTACACTCATACACATACAAAAATAAATAAAATTAAAAAAAAAAGAATGTAACAACAGTCCACACAGGTTGCAAAGGAAACTTTATTCAAAGGAAAGCAATAGATTAGGTTAGATCCACTGTAGTATGGTTCCTAAGAGGTATAATTTGGGTGGTTCTCTACTTTGATTGACAGATTGTTATGTAACATTTTTTCTACTGTACATAGTTTTTATCATAGCTGGGCATGGTGGAGCACACCTTTAATCCCAGCACTTGGAAGGCAGAGGAAGGTGAATCTCTGTGAGATGAAGGCTAGCCTGGTCTACATAGTGAGTTCTAGGCCAGCTGGGGCTATAAGGAGACCCTGTCTCAAAAAGAGAGGAAAAATAAATAACTGCAGCTAATAAGTAGATTCAGCAAAGTGTAAGATAGAATATTAACATTTAAAATCAACTGTATCTCTATACACTAGCAATGAACAATTGGAAATGTAATTAAGAAAGTGGTTTCATTTATAATATGGAACTCCAAGGAAAATACTTAAGGATAAATTTAATAAAACAGAACAAAATTTATGTTCTTCCGAGCTGCTGTGCCACATGCCTTTAATCCCAGCCCTCGGGAGGCAGAGGCAGGCGGATCTCTGTGAGTTCAAGGCCAGCCTGGTCTACAGAGCGAGCTCCAGGCTAGCTGGGACTAAAAGGGAGACCCTGTCTCAAAAACACCAATAAATAATAATAATAATAATAACAACAACAATAATAATAAACAAAAATTTTTTTGGTATTTTTGAGATAGGATCTCCCTTTTAGTACCAGGTGTCCTGGAGCTCACTCTGTAGACCAGGCTGGCCTTAAACTCACAGAGATCCACCTACCTCTGCCTCCCGAGTGCTGGGATTAAAGGCGTGTGCCACCACACCCGGCACAAAATATTTTTTATAAAGTGAGATAGGAATAATAATTCTCAAAAATACAAAATATATATATATATATTTAAAAAAAGAGGCTGAAGACTCCAAAACCCACAAGCAGAGAGCACTCGACTTCACTTGAAGACATTGATGCACATTATGGCATCCTCCTACGGACCATGAGGCTTCCAGGCCCCAGCTGTGGGTGCCATCAAGGGGCAGGAGCTCAAGCCATTGTGATCTCTGGGATTTTCTGCAAACATCCTTCTGCATACATCTGAGCATCTTCCAGGACCGTATCTTTGTGTGTGTGTGTGTGTGTGTGTGTGTGTGTGTGTGTATTTTTGAGACAGGGTCTCCCTTTCAGTCCCAGCTGGCCTGGAGCTCGCTCTGTAGACCAGGCTGGTCTTGAACTCACAGAGATCCGCCTGCCTCTGCCCCCGGAGTGCTGGGATTAAAGGCGTGGACCACCACGCCCGGCAAGTACCTTATCTTTGTATCTTTTGAAACTATGTCCACCTCATTTTGGAACTTGACTAAACAAAGATTGTGCTTCTGTTTGATCTTTAGTTTGGACTGGAAAGTTCTGGATCTATCCAGCCATTCCTGTAAGGCCCTGGAAAGAGGTTTTCATCTGATTTGCATCTCCCACTCTGAGGCCAGCTAGCTCTCTCATCACCTGGATGATGCCGTGGACCCCAGAGCATGAGACACTCAAGCCAGCTCGTCCAGCAATGTGCAGAGCCCTGCCCAGCCCTTTGTAGCGTGAGACTTACACTGTACTGTTCACACCCCCGAGGAGGTCTCAGGGCTCTGTGGTCTTCAGACAGCCTCTCAGTCACCTGGTCAGTGAGATCACACAGTCTGAGTAGAAGAACAGATACCTAAGCTGTCCTAGTTTGTCTTCCATTGCTGTGACAAAACACTCAGACCAACACCAACTTGGGGAGGAAAGGGTTTATTCAGCTTACATCTCCCGGGTCACAGTTCATCACTTAGGGAGCCCAAAGCAGGAACTCAGGGCAGGAGCCTGGAGGCAGGAGCTGAATCACAGGCCATGGAGGAAGGCTGTTCACTGGCTTGCTCTCTAGCTCATGCCCAGCCTGCCTTCTTATACTGTCACTGCTCAACAATCAAGACAATACTCCAAAGATGTGGCCACAGGCCAATCCAATGGAGCCAATTCCCCAATTGAGGCTCCTTCAACCCAGGTGTGTCAAGTTGACACTAAAGCTATCCAGCACAATTGACCCCTTGTCAACTTGACACACAAAACACATCACTATTAAACCACCACCTTTCCAGTTCTTATCCCCAAAGTATGATGTTAACATTAATCACAACCTAAGACAGTACAACCTTAAAAGCCCCACAGTCCTTAAAATGTCCAAACACTTAAAAGTTCAGTCTATTAAAAGTCTCTTAACTGTGGGCTGCTGTAAAATCCAAAACAAGTACTGTCTTATTTCAAAGGGAAGAATCAGGCACTCTCAAACAAAACCTAAGTCCAGCAAAGTAGCTCAAGGCTGGACACCTGGGATTCACTCACGATCTTCTGGGCTCCAAAGGGTCTCGGCAGCTCCCCCTCTCCGACTCTGCCGTCCGTGGCACACTCATCTCGCAGGCCCAGGCCGACTCCATTCTACACCTACCGCTGCTCTTGGTGGTCGTCCCAGGGTACCGGCATCTCCAAAAAGCTGGGGTCGCTACTGAAACTGAGGCAGCACCTTCACCAATGGTCTCTTCTGACCTCTCCTGGTGCAAAGCCTCAGCTTCTCTCCATGACCCCTGCAATCCTGGGGTCTTCACAGCAACCGAGGTGCACTTCCACCAATGGTCTTTCCTGACCTCTCACAGTGCCAAGCCTCGGCTGCTCTCTGTGACCCCCTCAAATTTCAACACCGGAACCATATAGGAGACTCTTACACGTTACCAAGTCCGGCTTCTGGCTCGAGATGGAGGCTCAGGCCCTTTCTGGGTCACAGCTTCTGTGTGCTGACCTTGAAGATATTCTCCCCAGAAGATTTCACCTCAGTGATGCTGGTCTCTTGTTACTTACAGCTGATTTTTCAGCCCCAGCTAACCAGCATCAATTGCCCCAGTACCACAAAAGTTTCACTTCAGGTTCTGGTCTCTTGTTACTTACAGCTGATTCTCCACAGCCCCAGCTGACCAGAACCCACAGATTACACAGTCCTGATGATCTCTGCTCTCCTTTGAAACTAGAAACTTCACAAGCCAGGCCTCCATCTTCTACAACTCCTTCAGCAAAACTGCTCCAAGCTCCACAGCAACAATCTTTAGGCATTCAATGATCTTCCCAGCCCAAAGTTCCAAACGCCTCCACAATCCTTCCCCAAAACACCAAGGTCAGGTCTGTCACAGCAATACCCCACTCGTCTGGTACCAATTTCTGTCCTAGTTTGTCTTCCATTGCTGTGACAAAACACTCTGACCAACACCAACTTGGGGAGGAAAGGGTTTATTCAGCTTACATCTCCTGGGTCACAGTTCATCACTTAGGGAGCCCAAGGCAGGAACTCAGGGCAGGAACCTGGAGGCAGGAGCTGAAGCACAGGCCATGGAGGAATGCTGTTCACTGGCTTGCTCCCCTGGCTCATGCCCAGCCTGCCTTCTTATACGGTACACAACAACCTGCCCAGGGTGGCACCACTCATTGTGGGCTGGGCCCTCCCACACTGCTCAACAATCAAGACAATACTCCACAGATGTGGCCACAGGCCAATCCAATGGAGCCAATTCCCCAACTGAGGCTCCCTCAACCCAGGTGTGTCAAGTTGACACTAAAGCTATCCAGCACACAAGCCAAAGGTGAAACAAACACGGGCTTCGATCCCTTCTGAGACCATGGCTGGGTGTCAGAAGGCCCTTTATTTGGTATACCCTGTGTCTGCCAAGGCAGACATTGCTAATTGATCACAGCTCTTAGTAACAAAACCCTGGCAATACAAGCCTCACGACCCTCAACCCAGAGCTTCAGGTGTATGTACCAGAGTTGGCATATCACATGGAGACTGGCATTCCTGGCTTAGGGAAGCCTGAGTGACAGGATCAAGGCACTGAAATGGGAGGGATCATGATGCTAGCGCTGGAGACCTGGGACATCCAAGGACCTGTATGCACCACGTGAGGGTCACGCTGTGGACGCCATGGTGAGAGATAGTCACTGTTTTCATGGTTATGGAAAGAGCGGCAAATTCCAGAGAGAAAAAGCAAGCGTTAGGTTCAGGGCTGTACTACATAAACTACAGACTAAATAAAAAAGAGTTATCAAATATGCCTGAATGTCTTAATTACAGGCTGTTAGATTATCACAGGATAAATGACTCAGTGCAAGCAAGCCATATTAAAATCCCAGCTGACTTTCTTTTCAGAAATGAACATAATGATTTAAGATTCTTTTTTTTTTTTTTTCGGTCTTTTCGAGACAGGGTCTCCCTGTAGCCCCAGCTGTCCTGGAACTTGCTCTGTAGACTAAGATTCATTTAAAAAATAAAGGACTGGGCCAGGCATGGTGGCGCACGCCTGTAATACCAGCACTCAGGAGGCAGAGGCAGGTGGATCAGCCTGGTCTACATAGTGAGTTCCAGGACAGCTGGGGCTACAGGGAGACCATGTCTCAAAAAGACCAAAAAAAAAGGACACAGGGAGACACTGTCTCAAAACAACAACAAACAAAGGACACACATTAGCTAAAAACAATCCAGAAAATTAAGTGCAAATTGAAGGAAAGAGATGGTTCCATGGTTAAGATCAGTAGCTGCTCTTCCAGGGAACTGGAACTCAGTTCGCAGTACCCATAGGAGGCTCACAACTGCCTAGAACACCAGCTCCATGGGATCTAATGCCCTCTTTTGTCCTTGCATACACCCACAAACACACACACACACACACAATCAGCCAAGGAGTATTGGGGGGCACAGATGGGGAGGGGGTCTAAGTATGATACAAATATATTGTATGAAATTTGCAAATTTTTGATAAAAGATTAAAAACAGAAATTTATTAAATTCACAAGTACATGGATGGAACCGGAAGCAATCATCCTGAGCGAGGTCACCTGACTCAGATGACAAACATCATGTGTTCTCTCTCATACAGGATACTCGCTTTGAATACTAAGATATATATGTGTGTTTCATGTTTTATTTTCTTGATGATAATAATTCTCACTAGGGTGAGTGAATTGCAAAGTAGTTTTCATTTGATTTCCCTTATGGCAAATGATATGTACGGTTTTGTTTTGGGGGTTTTTTTGGTTTTTTTTTTTTTTTGAGGCAGGGTTTCCCTGTAGCCCCAGCTGGCCTGGAACTCACTCTGTAGACCAGGTTGGCCTTGAACTCACACAGATCCACCTGCCTCTGTCTCTAGAGTGCTGGGATTAAAGGTGTGCGCCAGCACGCCCGGCTTAAAGGTGGTTCTTAGTCAACATGTGGGTGCTGGAAATGGAACCCGGGTCCTCTGCAAGAGCAGTTGATACTCTTAACAGCTGAACCATCTCTCCAGCCCTGATATGTACAGTTTTTTTGTGTACTTTACTAACCACTGGTACTTCTGTAAATCATGAGGTAAAAATTGGCCACATAAATGTATATTTTTCTGACTACCACATAATAAAATTTTAAAATAAATCAGAAAACATTCTTTGAAAAAATGTTAAATCAAAATACGTATTTTTTAGAAAATAACAAATGAAACTTGTTACAAATCTCCTATAATCTGGACAATGTGGTACAGAAATAAGAATAGAGATTTAGATCAATGGAAGGGAACCAAGTCTATAAATAATCTCTCCCATTCATAGAGAACTGAATTTCTCTATGAAATTGCTGTGAGCTTCCTGATGTGGGTGCTGGGAACTGAGCTCCAGTCCCCTGGAAGAGCAGCTAATGATCTTATCACTGGAACCATCTCTCTCCTACAAGGGTCCTAAGATAACCCACGGGAAGAGAATAATGTCTTCACCAAACAGGACTTGAATAACAACTGGGCAACTACATAGTCCCACCAGACCCCAGACAACACACCCAAAGTGCAAAAGCTGTAAAACTCTTAGAAGAAAATGCAAATCTCAGAGCTTAGGCTTCCAAGCTGTAAAACTCTTAGAAGAAAATGTAAATCTCAGAGCTTAGGGTCCCAAGATAGTGGTTTCAAAAGCAGGAGAAATTAAAAAAAAAAAAAAAAACTCATCAATTGAATTTCATGACTCCCTCTAGTGGATCTAAACTAAAACCACATTTGAATGAAATTGTCTGTTTTAATTTTTTATTTATTTTTTTTTTTATTTTTTATTTTTTGTATGTGCATGAATGTTCTGTCTGCATGCAGTTTGTGCACCCGTGTCATGCAATGCTTCGGAGGTCAGAAGAGGGTGTCAGGATGGTTGTCAACCACCATGTGAGCACTGGGAATCAAACCCGGGTCCTCTGCAAGAGTAGTCGGCGCTCTTAACCGCTAGGCCGTCTCTTCAGCCCGAAATTGTCTGTTTTAGAACAGCGTTAAAAACATACTGGGGGCTAGAGTGATGGCTCAGCAGTTAAGAGCACAAACTGCTCTTGCAGAGGACCAGGGTTCAATTCCCAGCAGCCACATGGTGGCTAAGAACCGTCTTTAACTCCAGTTCCAGGGGAATCCGACGCCTTCTTCTGACCTCCGCAGCATTGCACAACACAGGTGCACAAACCTACATTCAGGCAGTACACTTATACCCATAAAAATTTTTTTTTAATATTTTAAGCCGGGCGTGGTAGCACATGCCTTTAATCCTAGCACTCGGGAGGCAGAGGCAGGCGGATCTTTGTGAGTTCAAGGCCAGCCTGGTCTACAGAGTGAGTTCCATGACAGCTGAGGCTACAGGGAGACCCTGTTTCAAAAAGACCAAAAAATTAAAAAATTTTTAAAAAAAAGAAAAAATACTGCTGGGTATGGTGGGAGGAAAGTGTTTGTTCAGCATGCAGTTCCAGGTCACAGTCCATCATTGTGCGGAAGGCAGGGCAGACACAACACCTAGTCACGTCATAAGCAGAGAGAGAGACCTGCACCCTAAGTGCCTGCTTGTTGCATGTACCTCACTAGATTTCCTCTCCTCTCAGATGATTCTAAGTCATGCCAAGATGACATTTAAAAGTACCCATCATGGAGGGGCTGGAGAGATGGCCTAGCGGTTGGGAGTGCCGACCACTCTTACAGAGGACCCGGGTTCAATCCCCAGCACCCACATGGCAGCCAAGAACCATCTGAAACTCCAATTCCAGGAGAACTCCAGTTCCAGAAGAATCCAACACCCTCTTCTGACCTCCGAGGCATTGCACAACACGGGTGCACAAACCTGCATGCAGACAGTACATTCATACACATACAGAAATAAATGAAGGTTAAAAAAAATTTTTTTTAATTAAAAAAAAAGGAGCTGGAGAGATGGCCTAGCGGTTAAGAGTGCCGACCGCTCTTACAGAGGACCCGGGTTCGATCCCCAGCACCCACATGGTGGCCGAGAACCGTCTGAAACTCCAGTTCCAGGAGAACTCCAGTTCCAGGGGAATCCGACACCCTCCTCTGACCTCCGCGGCATTGCACGGCACGGGTGCACAAACTTGCATGCAGACAGTACATTCATGCACATACGGAAATAAATAAAAAAATTTTTTTTTAAATTTTAAAAAAAGTACCCATCATGGAAACATATCAAGTCACTGTCTCAACACACACACACACACACACATATACACACATACACACACACACACACACACACACACACACACATACACACAGAGCAATGACTCAAATTAGTGGTCCATTAATAGTCATTAAGGTGAATTCAGTTTGCTTTGCTGTGTCCTATGATAGGAAGGGCCACGATGGAGTCTTCTGGAGTGACAGATGAGTGTGGTCATTGACACACACCCACACTACTTTACCAAGATCAATTTGTTTGAAGATTTGAAGTCTGTGTATTACTTCACTGGATGTAAAGTTTACCCTAATACAATTTTTTACCCTGTAAAGTGTTCAATGAGGCATGCTATGAGAGACAGGTCACTTTCCACGCTTAAAAAAATTCAAAAGTGTGGCCGGGCATGGTGGCACACACACTTTAATCCCAGCACTAGGGAGGCAGAGGCAGGGGGATCTCTGTGAGTTCAAGGCCAGCCTGGTCTACACAGTGAGTTCCAGGACAGCTGGAGCTACAAGGAGACTCTGTCTCAAAAATACCCCCCCCCAAAAAAATTCAAAAGTACACGTCTCAGTGATTTTACCCTTTGGAAAATTAAACAGGTTCCAATTGCAACTTCTTTTTATTCTCGCTTCAGAAGCAATCTGTCTGGGAGGGTAGCACTTAGCATCAATAACCAAGTTCACCCCTTCCTCCTTTAGTGTCTCCCTAGGGTGGGAAAGGGGAGCCAGGAGGAGGTCCTGGGGCAGGTTCACAGTCGAAAGAAGACTCACTCTTAAAAGCTGCAAAAGAAACAAAGCTGATATCGCTTATTCCCTGTTGTGAGGCTCCTGTACCAAACACAGAATCTTAGAGAGAGAGAGAGGGAGAAAGAGAGAGAGAGAGAGAGAAGACAGAAATGAAAGTCAGACTCTCAAACACTTCCATTTTTGAATACTAAAGCTTATTTGCATATCAAAACTGCCTCGGGATGGTAGGCAGAATTAGAAAATTAAGGAACAACATTAGAAGGGAATGAAAGAAGTAGGCCAAGTTCAGGAATATAAAGACAGTGGTTCCTGTCACCAGCAACATTTATAAATAAAGAGTCAGGCTTACACATTGGAGCAGGTGAATTTGGATAAGACCGTTACTAACAATGTATTTACTAACTCAATTGACAAACAAATCTTTTTCATTAAAAAAAAAATTCACATCTGTACAGCATGACTCCCTCTAGTGGATGTAAAAAAAATAACCATACTTAAAATGGTTTCATCTATTTTGAAAAGAGTCAAGGAAATTCCTTTAAGAATCACTCTGACCGGGCTGGAGAGATGGCCTAGCGGTTAAGAGCACCGACCGCTCTTACAGAGGACCTGGGTTCAATCCCCAGCACCCACATGGCGGCCGAGAACCATCTGAAACTCCAATTCCAGGATAACTCCAGTTCCAGGGAAATCCGAGACCCTCTTCTGACCTCCGTAGCATTGCACGACACGGGTGCACAAACTTGCATGCAGACAGTACATTCATACACATATGGAAATAAATAAAATTAATTAAAAAATAATAAAAATAAATAAATAAAAAAGAATCACTCTGACCAATGAGGTCCCCCACCCCAGTGGTCACTAGAGCAAATCAGTTCTTCTTTCCTCTCATTTTCCAACGCCCTCTCTAAGAAAACAGTCACCTGAATAATTAACTACTTATAAATCAGAGACTGATAGACATTTCAAAGATAACTCACAAGGATTAAAAACTTGAAAACTACTGAAGGTAGTCTGATCCTCCATCTAAACCATAAATATTCAATGCGTTTCACCGTTGCTTTTGAGCAACATACAAATAAGCAAGCATTTTCAACAGCCCGCTCGTTCACACGTCGAAATTGGGTTAGTGATCGTTTTTAATAAGTCATCAATCCAGCTGTGTTTCTACTTTTAGGAAGTAGATTTTCAAATATTGTCAAATTATTCATTAGGCCCTCCAGTCTCACTCGCTGTTTTGAATCTTCAGGAACATCTTACCATGTACCACAACTGCATCTGTGTTTGAGGGCACATATTTAATAATATATAAGTGGCAAAATGACGTGTGTTCTTTGGCCTGACTTGTGAGTTTCTCAGAACTTTGTCACAGATGCCACATCGAGGGAACAGGCAGCTGAGAGTGAAGGTGATATCACTCACTTGGGCTAATCTCTGTAGACTAATCTAAGTGGCTTTTTTGGTAAGATAGAGTCTCACCATGTAGCCCAGACTGCCCTCCATCTCCCCATCTTCCTGACTCTTCCTCTCAAGTATTAGAATGGCATGTGTACCCCCACATCCAAATAACAATTTTTAAACAGGGTCTCCCTGTAGCCTCTAGCTGACCTGGAACTCTCTATGCAGACCAGGCTGGCCTTGAACTCACAGAGACCCACCTCCCTCTGCCTCCCAAGGGCTGGGGTTAAAGACATGCACTCAGATGACATTATAATAACTACACTATAGGCCGGGCGTGGTGGTGCGCTCCTTTAATCTCAGCAATCAGGAGGCAGAGGCAGGCAGATCTTTGTGAGTTCAAGGCCAGCCTGGTCTACAGTGCGAGTTACAGGCCAGCTGAGGATACAGGGAGACCATGTCTCAAAAAGACCAAAAAAAAAAAAAAAAAGAATTCTACACAGCAAGCCTCATTGTTCAGTGATTTGGGGCTGCCTTGCCTGTTACAGATAGCTGGATCTTTTAAAATTGAAAGATTTTGGAATGAGAACACATGTTAGAAGTGAGGGCTCTTATAGAATTCGAAGATCAATGTTCTTAGTCCCAGAAAGTAACATTTACAGCATACCTGTAATAGTAGTTCTTTGAAGGAGGAGGAGGGAAGACTGAGAGTTCAAGGCCAGCCTGGGCTACATTGGGAGACTCTGTCTCAAAGGGGAATAAAACCTAGTTGGATTCATCTACAGAGATTAGCTCAACTGAATGGCATTGTCTTGCTCTGCCAGCTGCCGATTCTCTCGAAAAGATACATTTCCCACCAAAATCTAATGCCACCACAATCCACAACTCCACAGAGGTTCAGCTACCTAAAATGGAAATGAAAATATAATGTATGGAAATATTCTCTTAGAAAAACTCCTTAAGGCTTCCCATGTATTAATGTATTAGTTTGCAAACATTAAGATCAAAGCCAAAGCAACAAATACATCCTAAAAAGTTTTTCGTCAGATTTTTATTAACGATATACGAGTAACGGGACATAAAAAATTAATAGGCTCAAGCCTTGAAATGTCAGCGCCAATGATCTGTGCCCATGCATATTTCCTTTGCTTTTTGCTTCAGTCTTTCTGACTGTGGGTCTTCTTTTGCCTTGAGCAACTTAAACATGGCTTTTTTAAAAAAAGAGAGAGAAAGAAAGGTTAACAGATGGTTTAAGAACCCCTCCTCTGTCGGAGTAAGTTAAAAAAAAAAAAAAGGCAAGAGAAGGTCTAAAACCCAAGGTGTCAAAACGCAAGGCCCAAATTCATAGACGTGTAATTTCAAGCCTTCAGGCGCACCCAATAAACTGTTGAATATTCAGGTTTAAATAAAATCTTTTTTAAATCCTTGACTTCTATTACTAAGTCTTCAATTTAAAAATAAGTGTTGGGACTGGAGAGATGGCTCAGTGGTCGAGCACATCTGCCCTTCCAGAGCACCTGAGTTTGGTTCCCAGCACCCACATAAGACAGCTCATGACTGCCTGTGACTCCAGCTCCAGGGACTCTGACTGACACCCTCTTCTGGCCTCTTTGGCCAACCCCCACACATGGCATTCACTCATCCATGTGCATATAAATTATAAGAAGTAAAAAGTTTCATTTTTAGCCAGGCATGGTGGCACAGGCCTTTAATCCCAGCACTCAAGAGGCAGAGGCAAGTGAATCTCTGTGAGTTCAAAGCCAGCCTGGTCTACATAATGAGTTCCAGGCTAGCTGGGGCTACAGAGAGACCTTGTTTACACCCCCCCTGCCAAGTTTTCATTTCTTTAATAGTTAAGATACTGTCCACTGAGTCTTTACACCCTCATTAGATTTTTTTTTTTTTCCTTGAGACAGGGTCTCCCTTTAGTCCCAGCTGGCCTGGAACTCACTATGTAGACCAGGCTGGCCTTGAATTTACAGAGATACACCTGCCTCTGCCTCCCGAATGCTGGGATTAAAGGCATGCACCACCATGCCTGGCCTAAGATGGTTCTTAGCCGCAATGTGGGTGCTGGGAATGGAACCTGGGTCTCCTGCAAGAGCAGTCAGTGCTCTTAATTGCTGAGCCATCTCTACAGCCCCAATCTTTTAGAAAAATATGTTTATTATTTTTACTTTTGTGTGTATTGGCCGCATGCATGTAAGTGTACCTGTGTCATGCAATGTCAATGGAGTTCAGAAGAAGACGCCCATGGAAGTGAGAAGAGGGTGTCACATTCCCCTGGAACTGAAATTAGGGACAACTGTTAGCCACCATGTGGGTGCTGGGAACCGAACCCGGGTCTCCTGCAAGATCAGCCAGTGCTCTTACCTGCTGACCATCTCTCCAGCCCCAGGTTGTTTGTATCTTTGAGACAGGATCTTACTAAATGGCCCAGTGTGGCCTTATGCTCCTGTGCAATCTAGGCTGGACTCAAATTCACAATCTTCTTGCCTTAAATGCTGGGATTACAGGCATGTAGCACCTCACCGAGTTCCCAAGTCTTATACCCAGGAAGCCCAGTGACTCTACTAGTGATGCAGTCACATGAATGCAAAGGAATAAATGATGCACGTGTAGTGTACAATTCCTACTTCTTGGATCTAAAACTGCCTCAGAGTGCAAACTTCCAGTGCCCAGATCGCATGGACAATGAAATGAATCCTTGATTGCTAACAGCTCTTTGCATAAGTGCATCCCAGACATGTGCCAGCAACAGGAAGCAGAGCTCCTTCTTCTTGACTGCTTTGCGGTGCTGACACAACAAAGGTCTGAAGAAGCAGGAGAAGAAGAAAACACAAACAAAAAATATGAGCTGGGGCGAGGGAGAGGCTAGAGAGATGGCTCAGGTGTAAAGAATACGTACAGCTCTTGCAGAGGACCCAGGGTTGGTTCCCAGCATCCATTTTGGGTTGCCCACGACTTCAGCTTCAGAGGGAGCCAAAGCCTCTGTCCTTCATGAGCACACCTGCACTCACATGCACATACATGACCATATGGAAATAGAATCCTACAAGCTCTTGGGACCCTACTCATATGAACCTACAGCAATGTGTCAGCATGCACAAGACACATGCAAACTCAAGCAGACAAAAATCCCAGCACAGAACTGAGGAAATGGACAGCAGGCCCCAGTCTTAGTCAAAGAATTATTGACAGGCCGGGCGTAGTGGTGCACGCCTTTAATCCTAGCACTTGGGAGGCAGAGGCAGGCGGATCTTTGTGAGTTCAAGGCCAGCCTGGTCTACAATGTGAGTTCCAGGACAGCTGGGGCTACAGGGAGACCCTGTCTCGAAAAGACCAAAAAAAAAAGAATTATTGACAGGTGATCACTGCTGGGCAAAGAAGACCTATCTTCCTAAAGAAAGGAACTCTAGGAAGGCTGACTCTGACTAGACCCCAGTGGATGAACCTAAACTGAGGAATGTCTAGGGACACTAACTTGATGTGATAGGGCTTAACACAAATGACAGAATGCATGAACTCCACTTGGGAGGCAGAGGCAGGCGGATCTTTGTGAGTTCAAGGCCAGCCTGGTCTACAGAGCAAGTTCCAGGACAACTGGGGCTACAGGAAGACCCTGTCTTGAAAAGACCAAAAAAAAAAAAATTAAAATNGGCTGCTGGATCTGGAACAGCAAACAGAGGGTCACAAGGTCTCGAAAAGAGTAGCTGGAAGCAGAGAAGAGCAACTGTAGACCACGACTTGTTAAAAAACTCACTAAGTCCGGCCCACAACACCGCACTTCCTCTAGCACGGCCAACCCTCCAAGACCTCCAAAAACCGCCACCAACTGGAGACAAATTCTGAATACCTAGAGCCACTCCCTGGGGGACACTCATTCAAAACCACCACAGAATGCAAATGAACAGTCAGGATGGCGGCTGCTAGGGCAGACAGCTCCGTTCGCATAGGGGATTAGGTCTTCTAGTTTTAAACAGGTCTCCCTATAACAGAAAAGATCCCAGCTGGCCTGGAGACTCACTCTGTAGACCAGGCTGGCCTGTGAGATCCAGAAAGATCACCTTCTCTTCTTTTAGTAATTTTATTTTTTATTATTTATTATGTAGTGGGTCTTCACTTAGTCCGCAGGCTGGAGCCTTGAGCTCACAGAAGCCTGCCTTAGCAGTCCTGCCTCCAATTGCTGGGATTAACGGCATGCAACACCACACCCACCAACCGCCGTCTAAGACGGTATTTCTTAGTGGCCATGTGGGGTGCTGTGAATTGGAATCTGGGGCCTCTGCAAGAGCAGTCAATAAACCAATTCTTAACATGAAGCCATCTCTGCAGGCAGCCCCCCCCCGTTGTTAAAATTTATTTTATGTGTTGAGTGTATTACCTGCCTTGTAGGTAAAGTGTGACCTGTGGCATGCAAAAGGCCCACAGAAGTCAGAAGGGTGTCAGATTCCCCTGAACTGGAGTTTATGGACCAGTTGTTAGCTGCTGAGGGTGCTGAGGATTCCAACCTGGGGTCCTCTCTCTGCAGAGCAGTCAGTGCGCCTGATTTTTTTTGTTTTTTAATTTTGTTTTTTTTTGCAGCAGATGCTCTTAATTGTTAAGATCCGTCTCTCCAGCCCTTACTAGCATTCTTCTTAACCTCATTTTGCTGGATTGAAATTTTTTCTCACTTTGGGAGCTGAAAAGAAGGCTCAGAGATGTAAGGCACTTGTTACTCTTTTTTTTTTTTTTTTTTAATTTTTTTACGAGTGTAATGAATGTACTGTCTGCATGCAGGTTGTGCACCTGTGCGTGCAATGCTGAGTGAGGTCAGAAGGGGCAGTGGATTCCCCTGAACCTGGAGTTACAAACGGTTCTCTTTTTTTTGTCTCGGCTGCCATGTTGGGGGGGGGGGGGGGGGGTGCTGGGGGATCGAACCTGGGTCTTCTGCAAGAGCAGTTGTTTGCGCTCTTAACCACTAGGCTATTTCTCACCATACTCTTGCAGAGGACCTGGGTTCAGTTCCTAGCACCCACATTGGGTGGGTCACAACTGCTTGTAAC
Source organism: Rhizomys pruinosus (assembly GCA_009823505.1). Taxonomy (NCBI): domain Eukaryota; kingdom Metazoa; phylum Chordata; class Mammalia; order Rodentia; family Spalacidae; genus Rhizomys; species Rhizomys pruinosus. The sequence goes on along the minus strand of VZQC01000845.1, from coordinate 104,004 downwards.
TCCAGTACCTGGGGATCCAGTGCCCTCTTCTGGTGTGGGCACATGTATACACATGGTGCACATACATCTACTCAGGCACACACACATATACCTAAATAGAAAATAAAGTTTAGGGGCCAGAGAGGTGGCTTAGTGAGTAAGAGCATGGTAGTTCTTGCAGAGAACTGGGGGTCGGGGGGCTCAGTTCCCACCATCCACATGGCAGATAACAATAGTCTATGACTCCAGTTCCATGAGACTCAACACCCTCTTTTGTCCTCTGTGGGCATTGCACACATGAATGCAATTACAGACACACAGGCAACACACTCATACACATAAAAGTAAAAAACATTTCAATATTTCCCACTTGTGAAAAAAAAAAAAAGGCTGGGCATGGTGTTGCTTGCCTTTAATCCTAGTATTTTAGTATTTGGGAGGCAGAGGCGGGGGAGATCTTTGTTGAGTTCAAGGAGGCCAGTCCGCCTGGTCTACAGAGTGATTCCCAGGCAGCTGGGGCTACAGGGAGAAACCCTGTCCTTGAAAAGACAAACAGGGGGCTCTACAACAGGGAGAACCCGTCTTAAAAGACCAAAAAAAAAAAAAAAAAAAAAGACAAAAAAAACAAACAAACAAAAAATACCCTTTGCAGAGTCTTAAAATCCCACCAAACGTAAAGAGGTTAACAAAAATTATCCATAATTCCACTTGCTGGAGACCCCCTCTTCCCATGAAAATGAAATCTTTTTGATTCTTTTTAGGTAACTGGAAATCTCTCCGTGTCTCTGTCTCTGTCGTCCAGAGCTGTATCCTCTCTTAAGTACGCCCCCGATCCTCAGGCCAGCCCCTACCCACTTAACACCACTCTCACTTGGTCCAATTTTAATTTTCTGACCACAAACCACGAAATGGGCCCTTCATGCAACTGAGCAGTACAAATCACAATCTCCCGTGTCAGCAGGCAGGTTCACTCTGTCACTCTCTGAAGCCCGCCACTTCAAGCCTACCCCAATCTCAATAACCCTTTTCTTCCTCCGGTTCAGGTGAGGATCCTGTTTCTAATTTCACTGAGAAAACTGAAACAACGAAATGCAAAACTATGGTAAGTTCACCACCCAGTGTTCCAGTCAAACCCACCAACATGGCTGCCCCTCCTGCCCGACTCTGTGAACAGCCACTTCCTGTCCCAGATTCCTCCTTTTCCTGTTTGGAGCTCTCCTCTAACCACCCATAGGCATCCTCTTGTTTTATCTCCCCTGGAAAATCTTATTCTACCTCATGACTTCATTTTAGTTTTTTGGACACAGATTCTTTTTTTTTTTTTAAATTTTTATTCACATTTTCTGTATTTCATACAGAACGTCTTAATAACTTTATACCTTATACTCCTTCCTTCCCTAAGACCCCTCTCAGCCCCCTCTCACCCCCAAATTGGAGTTCAATAACACTCTTGTTTTTTTTTTATGAGTGTCCCCCATAGGCTCTAGGTATTCAGACATTTGTCTCCAGTTGGTGGCGCTGTTTTTGGAGGTCTTGGAGGGTGTGGCCGTGCTAGAGGAAGTGCGTTGTTGGGGGCAGGCTTAGTGAGTTTTAACAAGCCTCGTGGTCTACAGTTGCTCTCTCTGTTTCCTGTACTCTTTTCGAGATGTGACCCTCTGTTTGCTGCTCCAGATCCAGCCGCCATGCCTCCCGCCACAATGGACTCTAATTCCCTGGAACTGCCAATCGTAAGCTCAAATAAACTCTTCCTTTTATAAGTTCCTTGGTCATGGTGCTTTATCACAGCAACAGAAAACTGACTAATACAGCATCTGATGGTAACCTTCTACCAAAGAAGAAGCACTAGGCTCAAGGGAGGGAAAGGAAGGAAATCAGGACCCAAGCAAGCACGCCAAGGCAGCTGCATAGAGCTGTGTGAAGGATGCCTGAACATACACCATGCTGTCCAGAAACTTCCAGGCAAAGCAGTGGGAGATGCTTTTCCTGCAGTCCTGGGGAGGTAGGTGCTGCAAAGAAGAAAGATTTCCTATCAGAGCATCCAAGGGTGCACTGGAGCAACAGATCAAGGAAGGCTTGCGAAGGCTGAGCCACTGGCTGGGAAACCCAAGCTGGGGTTTCATCTTGAACCCTGCTTCTCTGCAGCCCTTCTCTGCTGTGATAACTGAGACAGATGAGCCCCAACCCCCTGTCTTGTCACATGGCAGACTGAGCACACGGCCTGATTTGGGGAGAAAATCAGTGCCTCTGACATTCTGGGTCCCTAAAGCCAGCAGGCGCCTGGAGTTCTGCTTGCCCTGGGCACTGGGCACCCACTCCAGTTGGTGGCTGGTAAGTTCCAAACCCTCTGTCAGCCATAGTTGCTTCATCTAAAAAGCATATCTTCTGCAGTGTCAGGGTCCTTGGGACTCCTTGTCTATGAGTCTGGGCAAGCATGTCAGAACAGTTGGACCTGTCGGCTGAGTGGGGGATGCTTGATTCTTTGAAGATCTACCACACTTCAGTGAGTCTTAGCCTTATGTTCTTGTATGAGGGCACAGGGAAGGTCCTTTGCACAGACACCCTTCACCTCCTCACGCTTTACATTTGAAGGATGATAAATTGCTGTGAAATGAATTTAGTTTTGCTATTACACTTTTCCTGTGAGTCCTGGAGCCCAGGACTTTGGGGGGTGAAATACCTCTGCGGATACCGGAAAAATAATCTATTCATAGTCTGTAAACTGATAGGTCTGGTAAAGTCCTTGGTTTTTCCATGAGGTGGGGGAGTTGACATCATTCTGTAAGTGTGAGGAATTCTATTGAATGGACTGCATAGCATGACACACAGTAATCTAAGTAGTTGTAGAGCTCTTCGAGAGCAAGCAGCTGGATGCGAATAGAGCATTTCTGATAAAATTAGAAATGGGTCAGGGAAAGAAGGTGATGACAGTGTTAGGATACTCCAAGGAAGGGAGAGTGGAAGACAGG
>VZQC01000845.1:53950-67274 GCA_009823505.1 Rhizomys pruinosus | reverse complement strand
TTTTTTTAATTTTTATTTATTTTTCTTTGTGTATGAGTGTACTGTCTGCATGTAGGTCTGTGCACCCGTGTCGTGCAATGCCGCGGAGGTCAGAAGAGGGCGTCGGATTCCCCTGGAACTGGAGTTCTCCTGGAATTGGAGCTTCAGACGGTTCTCAGCCGCCATGTGGGTGCTGGGGATCGAACCCGGGTCCTCTGTAAGAGCGGTCGGCGCTCTTAACCGCTAGGCCATCTCTCCAGCCCGGTGCCACACACCTTTAATCCCACCACTCAGGGAGGTAGAGCAGGCAGATCTCTGTGAGTCCAAGGCCAGCCTGGTCTACAGAGTGAGTTCCAGGCCAGCTGGGGCTACAGGGAAACTCTGTCTCAAAAGAAAAAAAACCTGCTTATTATTATGTATATGTGTAGTGTGTAGTGTGTTATATGTATGTTATATGTATGTAGTGTGTTATATGTATGTTATATGTATGTATGGGTGCAAGTGCCACAGCAGGCACGTGTAGCTCAGGGGCTAACTTGTATCATTTGGGTCTCTCCTACCATGTAGGTCCTCGGGATCAAACTGAGGTCATCGGGCTTGGCTACAAGAGCCTACTGAGTCACCTCAACACTCCGTGTTTAGGATGGTTAAACAATACATTATGATCAAAGTGTCTAATGAGTTCTGTGGACTTCAGTTCCTTATATAAAATAATATGATAAAAATAAATAAATAAAATAATATGATATTTGCATGTAACCTACATTCATCTGCCCTTATAATCTAAAACATCACTGGATGACTTTTAATACCTAACACAATCTAAATGCTTTGGAAAGGATTGTTATATTGTATTGTTTAGGGAATGATGACAAGGAAAAGAATCTGTCCTCATTCAGTTTAGAAGCAACCCTGGTTTTGGTGGACATGGTGGCCCATGTCCTTAATCCCAGTACTCGGGAGACAGAGGCAAGCAGATCTCTATGAGATTGAGGCCAGCCTGGTACATGTAGTGAGTTCCAGGCCAGCTGTGGCTACAAGGATGTCCTGTTTCAAAAAGATTAAAAAAAATAAATAAATAAAAAGCCAGGTATGTGGCACATACCTTTAATCCCAGTACTCAGAGACAGAGGCAGACAGATCTTTGTGAGTTCCAGGCCAGCTGGGGCTACAGGAAGACCCTGTCTCAAAACAAATTGAAAAGAAATAAAAAGAGTTTTCCATAGGAGAGCAAAGTGGCTCAGTTTTTTTTTTTTTAATCACTCTCTTGGTCAGATGGAGTAGAACAAAACTTGAAAAGAGAGGGCAGACAGGAAATTACCACAGGGCACCAGAGGGTCAGACAAGCCAGCCTCAGGGGCTGCAGCCCTAAGCCTGAGCCCCACACCTCAGCACCAACCTTCCAGGCACGCACTGAATTTAACTGCATACAGCCTGACACTTGAAAGGGCTCTGGGGCCCCATTACAGTTTGAATATGAACTGTCCCTCACAAACTCTTCTACTGAGGGCTTGGTTGCCAACTGATGGGTTTTAAGAATGTGACTGGTGGGGCTGGAGCAGTTAAGAGCACCGACTGCTCTTGCAGAGGACCCGGGTTCGATCCCCAGCACCCACATGGCAGCTGAGAACAGTCTGTAACTCCAATTCCAGGAGAACTCCAGATTCAGGGGAATCTGAGACCCTCTCTGACCTCCGCGGCATTGCACGACACGGGTGCACAAGCCTACATGCAGACAGTACACTCATACACATACAAAAATAAATAAAAATTAAAAAAAATTATAAAAAAGAATGTGACTGGTAGGGACTGGTGGGGGCTGGGGAGATGGCTCAGTAGTTGCAGAGGACCCAGGTTCAATTCCCAGCACCCATATGGCGGCTAAGAACCATCTTTAAGCCAGGCATGGTGGCACACGCCTTTAATCCCAGCACTTGGGAGGCAGAGGCAGGTGGATATCAGTGAGTTCAAGGCCAGCCTGGTCTAGTGTGAGTTCCAGGCCAGCTGGGACTATAGGGAGACCCTGTCTCAAAAATAAATAAATAAATAAATAAATAAATAAATAAATAAATAAGACAACACTTGGGGATGGAGAGATGGCTCGACAGTTAAGAGCGCTGACTGCTCTTGCAGAGGACCTGGGTTCGATTCCCAGCATCCACATGGCAGCTAAGAACCGCCTTTAACTCCAGTTCCAGGGGAATCCGACGCCCTCTTCTGACCTCTGCGGCATTGTACCACACGGGTGCACCAACCTACATGCAGACAGTGTACTCATACACATAAAATAATAAATAAATGTAAATAAAAGAAAAAAGACAACACTTGCTGGGTGTGGTGGCAAATGCCTGTAATCCCAGTACTCCTGAGGCAAAGGCCGATGGATTCTGTGAATTCGAGGCCAGCCTGGTCTACATGGCCTGTTCCAGGACATCTGGGCCTGCAAGAAGACTCTGTCTCAAAAAGACCAAAAAAAAAAAAGTGGTGGTGCACATCTTTAATCCTAGCACTTGGGAGGCAGAGGCAGGCGGATCTCTAGGAGTTTAAGGCCAGCCTGGTCTACAGAGTGAGTTCCAGAACAGCCAGAGCTACAGGGAGACCCTGTCTCAAAAACCATAAATAAATAAATAAATAAATAAATAAATAAATAAATAAATAAATAAGGAAGGAAGAAAGAAAGAAAGAAAGAAAGAAAGAAAGAAAGAAAGAAAGAAAGAAAGAAAACACTGAAGAGTGGGAACTGGAGGTCCGTGGTGTAGTCTGTGCCTCCTATGCATGAAGCCCTAAATTCAATCTCCAATACTGCCAAAAAACAAAATAAATAATAGAAAATGAAAAGGCACCCTCTGCCAGGCATGATGGTGTACCCTTAAAATCCCAACACTCAGGAAGCTGAGGCAGGAGGGTTGCAAGTTTGAGTTCCACCTGGGCTCCATAGACCTTGTCTCCAAAAAGAAAGCAAAGAGAGCAGGTCATAACTCTTTAAAAAAAGTTTTAAAAGCAAATTTAGGAATCCTAAACAGGCATCATTTATTATTCCTATGATCAGAGAATGGTAAATAAATATTAGTTTTTTAAGTGAAGCAATTTGGAGAGAAAGCAAACATGTTCCTGGAAGGCATCTGCACAGAGAAGACAGGAGAGGAGTGAACCGAACAAACACCAGGCAAAAGCCATAGCTGAGGAACAGATGTACCGGGAAAGGAGCAAGCACGACGACTGAAAAAAAAAAAAGTTTTATGTTTGAAGTACAGGCATGTAATAGCTCACATTCAATAATACAAAAATGGCAATTTATTGAAACATGAATTCCACTTGATTAAAAAAAAGCAAATTAGTGACTGGGTAATTCCTCTATTTATTATTTATTGACCTAATAACAAATGCACAAAGAAATGAGACAGAAGGTTTTAAAACCTATTGGCAGCCTCTTTGTGGAACGGAGCCAATCAGAGCTTCCAAGCAGTTTTAACTCATGTTATAAAAAGCCCTCTGGAGCATTCAGATGGGTTCTTTTTAAATATACACAGCTGCTTGACACCAGGATGCCACTATGGGTGGGTTAAATGCCTACCAACAGACACGGGGCCTCCAGCACTTTAATTCTTTAATCTGTTTCATTCGAGGTCTAATGATATACTTAGAATAGGATAGGGCTGCACAGTGGCTTTTGACCCACCCCTGCTCCCAAGAATATTAACAAATGCTAAGGCAGAACAGCGAAGGTGTTAAAACCCAGAGAAGGCACAGGTATAGAGTGAGCAGACGGCTCGGGTAACTCAGAGATCATCTCGGCCAATCCAGCATTTGGCACAAGGACGGCCACACGGCTGGTGGCTCACCGTGTTCTTCTGGTTTTTATTTCGGTTTTCTCTGGCTTCCACCACCTGGCTGCCCTCACTGCATCCTCTTCCACGTCTAGGCTTCTAACTGCCGAGTTTCTCAGGGCTCTGTCTGAAGATCCTCTCCCCACATTTTGGCACACTCAAGCACTCTGAGCCAGGACTCCAGGACCACGACTTTGCTGTTGTTATTCTTTTGAGACAGGGTCTCCTGTAGCCCCAGCTGACCTGGAACTCACTCTTTAGACCAGGCTGGCCTTGAACTCACAGAGATCTGCCTCTGCCTCCCAGGTGCTAGGATTAAATGTGTGGGCCACCACGCCTGGCTTGCGTGGGTTTTTTTTTTTCTCCATTTGTGTGTGTGTGTGAGTGTGTGTATGTGTGTGCTGCATTTATGTGTATACATATTTTTGCATGTGTGTAATGCCACAAGTTTATGAGAATAAGTGCCTGTTTGGGGCTTCACGTGCATGCGGAGCCCAGGAGTTAATGTCAGGAATCTTCATCATTCTTCTACTTTATTCATTGAGGCAGGATCAGTCAAACTCAGAGCTCAGCAATACTGCTAATCTTGCTATCCAGCTTGTTCTGGGGATCCCCTATCTCCACTTTCTCAGACTGGAATTGTAGGTGACTGCCACACTCACCAGGAATTTATGTGGCCTTCTGGAGATGCAAACTCGGATCTTCAGGTTTGCCTGGGAAGCAATTTAGCTACTGAGCCCTCTCCCAGCAGTGTGTGTGTGTGTGTGTGTGTGTGTGTGTGTGTGTGTGTGTCTGTGTGTCTATGTGTCTGTGTGTCTGTGTGTCTGTGTGTCTGTGTGCATTTTCAGTGTCGAAGATTGGCTTTACACATTCTAGATGAGGCCTCTACCATTGAGCTACACAGCCCACCTTTGGTTTTTTGACACAAGATCTATCATATAGCCCAGGCTTCCTGGGAACTTGAGTTCCTCCTACCTTTGCCTCCCAAGTGTTGGGATTTCAGTTTATATGGTACTACACCCAGCTTAAGCCTGTGGCTTTAAATATCACCCAAACCCTGAGACCTTAAATGCATCTATCCAGCCCCTTCCTCTCTTCAGAACTCACACATCAGCAGACAGCTGATTTCACCTTCTTCCTTGAATGTGTAACAGGTATTTCAGACTCAATGTGGACAAAATAACGCTTGACCCCCCCCCCCAATACCCAGGTTGTCTAGTCTTTCCCATTTCTTTGTTAAAACTAAAAACTGGGGGGCTGGAGAGATGGCTCAGAGGTTAGGAGCACCAACTGCTCTTGCAGAGGACCGGGATTCGATTCCCAGCACCCACATGGTGGCTAAGAACCGTCTTTAACTCCAGTTCCAGGGGAATCCGACATAAATAAATAAATAAATAAATAAATAAATAAATAAATCCAAAAAATTAAAAAAAAATAAAAAACATGAGGCTGGAGAGATGGCCTAGCGGTTAAGAGCACCAACTGCTCTTGCAGAGGACCCAGGTTCAATCCCCAACACCCACATGGTGGCTGAGAACCATCTATAACTCCAGTTCCAGGAGAACTCCAGTTCCAGGGGAATCCAACAGCCTCTTCTGACCTCCGCAGCATTGCACGACACAGGTGCACCAACCTACATGCAGACAGTACACTCAAACGCATAAAATAATAAATTTAAAAAAATTTTTAAAAACTAAAAACCGAGAGTCACCGGTCATATAGTTCACCTCCAATCCAATCACAAGTTCTGTGATCTCTATTTCTCTCTCATCTTTTTTTTTTTTAATGTGTATGAATGTACTGTCTGCATGTAGGTTGGTGCACCGGTGTCGTGCAATGCCTCAGAGGTCAGAAGAGGGTGTCCAATTCCCCTGGAACTGGAGTTAAAGAGGGTTCTTAGCCACCATGTAGGTGCTGGGGATTGAACCTGGGTCCTCTGCAAGAGCAGTCGGTGCTCTTAACCGCTAAGCCACCTCTCCAGCCCTTTCTCATCTTTTAAGCAGGTCTCACTGGGTCCCCTTGACCTAGAACTCACAACGTAAACCAGGCTGGCCTCAGACTCACAGAGATCCACCTACCTCTGCCTACCCAGTAATGGGATTAAGGGTGAGCATCACCACACCCAGCTGGAGAATTCTTGAAAAGATTTTGTGTGGAGTTGTTCATTGTGGAACTGTTTCTAACTGTGCAAAAAGAACAAAATGTCTATTTGCTCCCAGTACAGAAGCTGATAAGGTTGTTGTTGTTGTTGTTTTATCACGTGAAAGACGGTGCACAGACTACATGCAGTCAGTACATTCTACACATACAGAAATAAAAAAAAAAAAAAAAAACTTAAAAAAAAAGAAACCAATTCTTGGGTGAGCTAAATAGATTTTACCCCTACTGGTAGAGGGAGTAACTACAGCAAGAGTCTATGTAGTTTTCCACCTTGCACAAATCGGGGTGTTGCTGGAAGCACTGACAGATGACAGTCTAGGCTTCACAGTATTTAGAATAGGAACAACTCGGCTCTGGGCTGTCGATTTATCTTCTTTAAACAATTTTAAGTTTATTATCGTGTTCCCTAGCTTTGAATAATAAAATTTTTTTCAAAATTATCTTATTTCATATGTGATGTATTGATGTACTGATCTGCATAGAATTTTGATGCACCCATGTTCTATTGTGAAGTGTCCTTGAGGGTCAGAAGAGGTGTCAGATTCCCCTGCAAACGGAGTTATCCTGGAATCAGGGGTTAACAGACGGCTCTCATTAGCCGCTCATTGTGGCCGTGCTGGCGGCGACTGCGAACCGACTTCATTAGGACTCCAGGGTCTGGCAAGCACGAATATGCTTTGCTCAGCTTGTGGCACCTCATTAACTGGCGTGTTAGTGTGCACTTACTTTCATCTCTCGTAGAACCTCATCAAGATTATTGCCTAAGAGCTTTCTCAGTGATACCAGACGAGAGATGTATCTGTACGTCGCTCGCTCATTCCTCTCTAGGTTTCTCTCTTGTGTCTCGTTAATCAAGAGAAACATCACTATTGTAAAATGAAGCAGCCATGGCTAACAGGATTTGGTCTTTTTTATTTGTTTTTCTTAGGAATTGGCATTTTGAGACAGGGTCTTTCTTTACTCTGGTCCTGACCCGGGTATGATGGGAATGGTACTAGGGTGAGTAACCGGAGGCGGCAGCCCTGGGACCAGAGTATTGTCTCTATCTCTGCTTGGACAGCTCTCTCTGGGCAGTAGGTTGAGGAATTGAGCGAATCTTCACGGCATGGGAACATGCTGGCCGGAGCTATATACTATTCCATCGGGAGGGAAACTACATGAGAGAAGTCTGGGAAGCCTTGTACCCTCTTGCCGACTCTGAGAGTGAACAGAGATAACAGTCATCTCTATTAAGAAGAACAAAATCCTGGATAGGGCATTGCCCCTAGCACTCTAGCACTCTGTAGTGGCAGACAGGAGATAGGGACAGCCTCGGGCCTTATCCAGACCCTTACATGTCTTATGTAGATATCTTCTATATGGGATGTGGCTTGGGATCTCTCTGTCACTGGTTGGATTCATCTCTCTCTGGCAGGTCTCCTGTGGTGTGGCTTTCTTTCCCCATTTATGCATATGGAGTGCTTCACGTCTTCCCATGCTAGCATGCCTCCCCTGTGGTTACGGGGGATGGTCCTTCTGTGAGAATAAACGTGTTTTTATAGCTTAATGTTTGGATTGGGCTCTCTTGGTCAAGAGTGCTTAGGTGGTGAGGTGAAGTTATGGCTCTGTGGGAGCAGTTGAGGAGAATGATGAGGCACCAGACGAGTTTAGAGGTAAGAGGGGTGTCACCGGCTCAATTCTGTGAAATATTGTTAGTTTTACAGAGAGGGTACCATTCCTAAGTGATCTTCTTATAAAAAGAAAGTATATTCTCCCTGAGAGAACACTGATGCAGAGATTTACCAAGAGTGAGTTAGTTGCATGCCCATAACTAGAAGTGGTTTTAGGAGTGTGTCAGAAACCGATGCATGGGTTCCCTCCAGATACTGTAACAGTCCACGCCAGCCACTTCTCTCTCTATCATACTTTTCTCTTGTTTGTAGGTCTTTGTGAGGACTGAGCCAGAGGGTGCTCTACTTTATGTAAAGCTCGAGCTGGCTCGGGAGCTTCTCTGAATGTATAGGGCCAGTGCTTTGTCACTGATATCGATACGTAGATACAGCTAGCCCACTACTGGGCTGAGATGCTGCAATGGGATATTTAAAAGGCATTAGTGAGAAACAACACCCTAACAGCTCATATTCATTATTTCATTACTTAATGGGTTCACACTTGAGCGTGTCACAATTGTTCTGCATGGGAAATGTTAAACATTGGTCTAGTCTATACAAAATGCCCGTTGTCCAGGTGTTGATATGCCCTCATCTTGGAGCGCTCACGAATCCACAGAGGGTGATGTAGGTATCTCGGCAGACTAGAGGTTCACATGGGTGGGATGGTGTGTCTATGCATAGCTCTGGGACTACGTAGTGCCCAGTGTCCTAGCAGAGAGAGCGATCCATGTTACACCGCTCTCCTTTTATCTATTTTATATCTTGGTCTGTTTTGGTGCTTATGTATATGAGAGTTCCGTGGTCTTCCTGTATGCAGATCGCGGTGCGCGTATTCCTTGCGCAATCCTGTAGCTTGTTCTTCTAGGCACTGCTGTCAGGTTAGCCTAGGCCTTCTGACTAGGCACAGATCTACGACGTGAGCGTCTTGGCTTCTCTCCAGAGGGACATAAGGTATTTCAAGCATGGATTTGGCATGCGCCTCGGCAGATTGCTCTCCGGGGACACACGCCTCAATTCTCTCACTTCTTCGCGCGTGTAACTAGGGTCTAGATTCGTTCTATCACCTGTCCATGGCGGTATAACAGAGCGATATTATGACTAATGAACTGACTGGCGGAGGCCATTTCTGAGAATCTCCTTTTTCTGGGGATAGGGGTCGTTCAGTTGTTTATGTTGGGTAGCGTGAATGTAAGCGTCCCGGAAAAAAAGGGAGGCCGGACACAAAAGATCGCTGCGCTAGGGGGGAATACAGAGTCAGTCTCCGCACCTACGGCTTCAAAGGAATTTACTTCTCAGCACAGGGCATCTGGTTTCACGATGGGACAGGGTTGCAGGATGAAATCTGGAAAAAATTGATGGGGGTGTAATTTTAAACAAAGAGAAACATATTGGGGTCTGGTGCGGTCTTTAAAACCGCACAATGTGTGTGTGTGTCGAGTAGCTGTGTGTGTATGTGTCACGACTCACTGTAGTGACTCTGCCAATCTCAGTCCCTGCCACTGCATAGGTCTGCCTGCGTCCTGGTGTCACTATCCTCTCATCTTACCAGATGGCCTAGAGTTACTCTACGCTGAGATATGGAACATAATGATGTGTACGGAGGGGAGTGGGGCTGTATTTGTCCTGAGATAAGCTTTCAGATATCACTAATCAGAGATCATCTAGTGAGTTCGATAATTGAATACTTCAGGCTGTGGCGATATATGTTGGAAGATATTTGTCGTATAGTATATATACCGCTGTGTAGAGTGCCTACAGATAGTACCGCTATAGCCAGATGTAGTTCGGTCTGGTGAAGCCTGGTGTGGTTCCAAATTAGCAGCGGCGCAATCGTGTGAGAGGTTTGATTCTCTAGACTGGAGATAAAGATGGTCGTTCTTCGTCGCGCGTAGGATAAAAGATAACCGCTGTCAATCCTGTAAAGAGCCAGTACGGAGCTACCAGTCAGTGCTCTTAACCACTGAAAGCCCATCTTTCCAGCCCCTAGGTTTTTTTTTAATTTTATTTAGTTTTTTTTAAAAATGTCTATGAGTGTAACCTGTTTGCCCCATGTGGTTGGGGTGGCACTCGTGTCAATGCAATGCCTGGGAAAGGTCAGAGGGATGTCGATTCGCCCTGGAACTGGAAGTCAAAAGACCGGTTTCTCAGCTGCCATAGTGGATGCTAGGGGAATCGAACCAGGTCTCTGCAGAGCAGTCGGGCATATCTTAAACGCGCTAGGGTCATTCTCAGCCCTATGCTGTACTTATTAAAAACACTTACAGTAAGGGCTGGGGAGATGACTCACCGGTTAAGTGTGCTTGCTGCTCGTGTAGAGGACCTGTGCTCAGTTCCCACCACCTATATCAGGCAGCTAACAACTGCATGTGGAGGTCAGCGAACACTGGCCGGAATCAGCTCTTTCCTTCTTGGGGATCAAACTCGGGTTTTCAGGCTTGGTGGCAAGCATCTTTGCACAGGGAGCCATCCTGATGGCCCTGTATTTCTTATTTTCTGACTTATTTTTTTTTGTTTTTTTTTGGTCTTTTCAAGACAGGGTCTCCCTGTAGCCTCAGCTGTCCTGGAACTCATCTGTGCACCAGGCTGGCCTTGAACTCCAAATATCCACCTGCCTCTGCTCCCAAGTGCTAGGATACTTATAGGCGTGCGCCACCCACGCCCGGGGCGCTTACAGGGGGGATCTCTATACCAGTACTTCACTATACTACAGTGTCTTATCATAAAAACAGCCTTGGTACTGGCACAAAAACAGACTCTTGGTTGACAATGGAACAAACCTGAAGATCTAAACCTGAGCACATACAATTTCAGCCACCTCATATTTGACAAGGGGACCGAAAGAACCACAATGGAGAAAAAAGACACGCATCTTCAGCCAGTGGTGTTGGCAAAAAAAAAAACCTGGATCACCACTTTTGTAGAGAATGAATAATAAACCCCTACCACTCGCCCTGTAAAAAGTGATCGTCACAGATTGATCAAAGACCTCAACGTGAAACCCCAAATCTGATAGGCGATAGAAAAGAAATTGGCAGCGACTACAAAGACATGGCATAGGAAACAGACTTCCTAAATCAGACAGCAGCTGCACAAGAATTGAGGTCACAATTGGACCACATGGGACCTCATTAAACTCAAAAACTTTGTACATCAAAAGAAAACAATTCAAGGAAGTGAAGAGAAAATCCCACAGAGTGGGAGGAAATCTTCACTGCAGAAATCCCATCTGCAAAGCGATTGATATTCCAGTAATATATAAACTACTCAAAAAACAAGAAGAAAGCAAACAAATGACCGCACTCAATAGAATGGAGCCAAAGAGCTGAACAGAAACTTTCACAAGTGAGGAATTCGAGATGCGAGAACACCTTAAGAGTGTTCAACAATCACTAATATTTAGAGAAATGCAAATCAAAAACCACTTTAAGATATTCACTCTTACTCCAATAAGACTGCTAGGATCAAGAAATTCAAATGATACTACGTAGTGCTGGAGAGGTTGTGGGAAGGAAAGGGGAGCCTCATCCACTGCTGGTGGGTAATGTAAACTGGTACACAGCACTATGGAAAGCAGTGTGGGAACTGGAAGATTTGGACAATGACTTGCCATGATCCAGCCATACCACTCCTCGGGCATGTAACCTCAAGACTCACCCCACCACAGCAGAGGCATGCACGGCCATGTTTATTTCAGCTCTCTTCAAAAATAGCAAGAGCTGAAACTAATCCCATGTGCCCATAACTGATGAGTCGCATAGAGAAAATGTGGTACATCTAACAATGAATTACTATTGCAGCAAGTGAAAGGAAATGAGTTGACATATGAGCTTTGCAGAGGAAAATGGCTGGGACTAGAGGGACATCATGCTGAGTGAAGTAAACACAGTCCCGAAAAAAAACGCTGAATCATTTCTCTCCTGTGGATGCTAGTTCCATTACCTAGTTGTAAGTATCTCCTGTGCATGGGCTCCCTTGATTTTGTCCAAAGCCGTTGGGAGTGATGCATATTGGAAACAACAACAACAGCACAAACAACAGAAGGACTGCATTCAAAGAACTGACTGAAACAATGAACTTCTGCACTTCAAAAAAGTTCAAGTTCCCATGGAGAATATTGAGAAAGACATGAGAAAGAGATTGAAAGCATGGGCTGTTGCGCAGAATGCAATGAGCTCTAGTGGGGTGGGGGGATGGAGGGGGACACGGGCTAGATTTGATTAAAAAAAAATAAAAATAAAATATATATTAACATAAGATAATAATATGTTACCCGAGAGATTCACCAGTTGGAAATGACAATCTTAACTTTTATTTTTATATTCTTCTTTTTTTTTTTTTTTTTGGTCTTTTCGTGACAGGGTCTCCCTGAGCCCCAAGCCTGGCCTGGACTCCCTCTGTAGACCCGGCTGGCCTTGAACTACACAAAGATCCGCCTGCGCGGCTTCCGAGTGCTAGATTAAAGGCCATGCTTGCCACCTGCCCGGGCGCTTTACATTATTTCAAAAAACAAGCTGTCTTTCATATTGTTCTAAAGAACAATTTAAACTAGGTTTTAGTATCTTTCCAGGTATATTATGTTCTCTCACATAGTTTTTTCATAATTTCTTTTCTTTTTCTTTTCTCTTTTCGTTTTTTGTTTGTTTTTTTGAGACAGAGTCTTCCTTTTAGTCCCAGCTGGCTGGGAGCTCACTCTGTCAGACCAGGCGCTGGCTGAAATTCACATGAGATCTGCACTGCCTTTTGACCTCCCCTAGGATTAAAGAGTATGTGCCACCACACCAGGACTAAGATGGTTCTTAGCCACGCATGTGGTGCTGCTGGAATCGGAACCCTAGGTCCTCTGCAAGAGCAGTCCACTCTCTTACACTGCTGACCCATCCTCTCCAGCCCCTTTTCATATTGTCTTATTCCAAAGTAGTTTTCTTCTAAGCAATTTTATCACTTCGTTTAACTTAGTGGATTTTTCTTATTATCATTTTTTGTGTTTTACTTTCCCTGTGTGTGGTGTTGTGTGTGTTGTTGCAACACGTGCACATGATAGAGGTCAAGGACAGTTCGCAGGAGTGCAAATCATTCTTTTCCTTCCACCAAGTGGGGGGATGCAGGATTGAGCTCAGTTTGTCAGGCTTGGCAGCAAGCACCTTAAGCAGCTGAGCCATGTTGCTGGCCCCCTTAGATTTGTTTTGTGTTGTTGTCTTCAGAAAGCATCTGTAAGTTTATTTTATTTTTACTTTTTGTGTATGAGTGTTTTGCTTGAATCTATGTATGTGTACCATGCAGGACTGTGCATACATCGGTGGCCAGAAGAGGTGTCAGATCCCCTGGGAGTGGAATTACATGTTGGCAGCTAACAGCAACAATGGTGCTGATATCCTGCCCTAGAGATGGGGAGCGGACTTCCTGAGTCGGCTAGAAAACAAAAGCCGCTTCCTGCCGCTTGCTTTGCATTGGACAAACTGCGCATAACTACTACTCTCCGAGCCCACACTCTCAGGGCCCGCGCTCTCTGGGCCAGCGCCTTGGGCATGCTAATGAAGCATCAGGGCACTGCACCAATCTAGAGCATGCACAAGCCCTCTAGCTGCTTTATAAGCAGTGCTTCTGCCCATTTCGGGGTCCTTCTCAAAAAAGAGCTGTGCACAATAAAAACAGCTGCAGAAGAATCCTGTTATCCACGTGAAGTTCTTGCCGACGAGACTACAGCGC
>VZQC01000845.1:29371-46139 GCA_009823505.1 Rhizomys pruinosus | reverse complement strand
CAGGGGAATCCGAGACCCTCTTCTGAGCTCCGCGGCATTGCACGACACGGGTTCACAAACCTGCATGCAGACAGTACATTGATACACATACCGAAATAAATAAAATTTAAAAAAATAATTAAAAAAAAAAAAAAAGAGTGCCGACCGCTCTTACAGAGGACCCGGGTTCAATCCCCGGCACCCACATGGCAGCTGAGAACCATCCGAAACTCCAATTCCAGGAGAACTCCAGTTCCAGGGGAATCCGACACCCTCTTCTGACCTCCGCGGCATTGCACAACACGGGTGCACAAACCTGCATGCAGACAGTACATTCATACACATACAGAAATAAATAAAATTTTAAAAAATTTTAAAAAAAAGAATAAATAAAAATTTAAAAATAAAACTCTAGAATTCTTCATAAGCCAAATTCTAAGTTTTACAGAGTCTGAAAGAAAAGACTAATATTTACTGTTTCTAACATTAGGAGAACTGATATTGACAGTGAATACAAAGCTTTCAACACAGTAACTGACTGGCAATTAATCCTTCTCTCACATGATGATCCCATCTTTGTTACTGGCATACAATATATCTCCCACATGGTGGTTCTATTTTGGCTATTGTCATTCTAAAACCATATGAGCTGTAATATTATAATGAAGGGCTCTAACACAAGCTTCAGAGTCCAAGCAGATCACAGGGATGACAAAACGTCTTTAAAATTTTGCACGGGTCCTTCCTTTGCTGAAGGTAGAGGCTGAGAAGTATCAGAGATGAAAGAAAGCAGATTGAGACCCCTACCCAGGGCTCCTGGGTCCTTTTTCCACCTCCCTCAATACTGGGATAGAGTCTAAGGCTTTGTCCATGCTACTGTTGAACCACATCCCTATTTCCTCACCAGCAGATTCTAACTCAGAGATCTTCAGTAAATCCCTGAGCTAAATTTCCAACTCTTTTTGTATTTTTTTTTTAATTTTGCAACAGACTTCTAAGTTACCCAGGCTAGCCTTGAAATCACTCCATAACCTAAGTGTGGTCTTGAACTCATGAACAGCCTGACTCATCCCAAGCAACTGGGATTAGAGGCCTGGGCTACCAGGCCCAGTTCTGTTTCCTGGTTCTTGTCACCAACACAGAAATAATCCAGAGAGGAGCCAAAGCAGAGAGTTGAAAGAAAGTTTTACTTCCCTTTTGTGTCCTTCTCTGGGGTTTTTGGATGTGAAACAGTGTCAGATGCATGATAGGTGTCAGCAGTTTAGCAAAGCTAGAGATGTGTCAAGATTCTAATCTCAACCCAGAGAGAGGCACGAGGGTGACGAATTCAAGGCCAGCCTCAGATATGTAACACAGAGCAAGTTCAAGGCCAGCCTCAGATACATAACACAGAGCGAGTTCAAGGCCAGCCTCAGATATATAACACAGAGCAAGTTCAAGGCCAGCCTCACATATATAACACAGAGCAAATTCAAGGCCAGCCTCACATATGTAACACAGAGCAAGTTCAAGGCCAGCCTCACATATGTAACACAGAGCAAGTTCAAGGCCAGCCTCAGATACATAACACAGAGCGAGTTCAAGGCCAGCCTCAGATATATAACACAGAGCAAGTTCAAGGCCAGCCTCAGATACATAACACAGAGCAAGTTCAAGGCCAGCCTCAGATATGTAACACAAAGCAAGTTCAAGGCCAGCCTCAGATATATAACACAGAGCAAGTTCAAGGCCAGCCTCAGATATAAAATACAGAGCAAGTCGTCACAGTTCCCAAGGCCAGCCTCAGATTACGTACACAGAGCAAGTTCAAGGCCAGCCTCAGATCAGTGGATTGAGACCAGCCTGTCACAGAGCAAGTTCGAGGCCAGGGTAGGCTACATGGAACCCGGCCTCAAAACAAAACCGAACAAGCTACTGGTATGGAGATGCCCTTATAAGGGAGGAGAAGACAGTTTTTGGTCCTCTCTGTCAGCTGTGTGGGCTCCAGCCAGTTCAGGGCAGCTACCTGACGTTATTCTTTGAGAAGTTACATGATGTCCACTTGTAGATAACCTCTGCAGCTCCGTCGGCCTCTATTCACTGTGCACTTCGCCTGTTCATTCCTTACATTTGTCTAGCCTGCCTCATTCTATGTCGATGGAGTGCTTGAAATGATTTATTAACCCACTGTACATATTAAACTTTAATGTTACCTTCTTTTTATAACAACTTTTGAAAGATTTTTCTGTGTGTGTGTGTGTACAGGTGTCCTTGGAGGCCGAAGAGGGAGTTTGACCCTTGGAGTTGGAGTTACAAAGCAGTTGTGAGCCCTATGTTGTAGGATGCTGGGAACTGAATTTAGGTCCTCTGGAAGCCTTTTTTTGAGACAGGGTTCCCTGTAACTCCAGCTTCCTGGAAACTCACCCTGTAGACCGGCTGGCTCTTGAACTCACAAAGATCCACCTGCCTCTGCCTCCAAGTGCCAGGATCCAACAATAATACTTTTTTAATGTATCTCAGTGGCAGGGTACTTCCCTAGCATGCATGAGGCTCATTGTTGAAGTTCAGCTTCCACTCCCAAAGGGGTGAGAGTCCAAACTGGCCCAACACAATTTTCATGAGGTTTTCTTTGAACACTATCCCACCCACTCATACACAGATTGTTTATGGTTGCTTGAGGGCTACAATGATAAAGTAGAGCAGCTGTGACCAAAACAGCATGGCATGCTGTCTAACTATATCACATAAGGTCAGGCCAGATGCAACTCAAAAGAGAAACTAAAAAAAAACTAGCAGTTTCATTACCCACAGTTCCCTAGGGGCAAACACAGCAGACCACGTGGGGACCACCAGAGGGAGCACCACAGGTAGCATTAGATTGGGTAGGAAGCAGAGGGAGAAAGAGGAGCACGGACAAGTACTTTCAGAGTGGTTCCTTGCAGGAAGACTGAAGTACGCATGGCAGTCACATTTAGGATTGGCCAGTCTGAAATGCTATTTTTTCCTTTTTTTTTTTTATTTAATTTGTTTATTTATTTATTTATTTATTTATTTATGTGTATGAATGTACTGTCTGTATGTAGGTTGGTTGTACCGTGTCCTACAATGCCATGGAGGGCAGAAGAGGGTACAGATTCCCTGGAACTGGAGTTTCAGGACTGTTTCCAGCTGCCATATGGGTGCTGGGGATCAAACCTGGGTCTCTGCAGAGCAGTCAGCACTCTAAAACCCTAGGCCATCTCTCCAGCCCCAAAAAAAAAAAAAAATTTTTTTTGAGAAAATTTCACTGTTGTAGCCCTGGCTGGCCTGGAATTCCCAGAGATCTGCCTGCCTCTGACTCCTGAATGCTGATATTAAAAGCATGTGCTCACGGGTCTAGATTTGATAAAAATATATGTATAATAAATTAATTAAATAATAACTAAATAAATAAATAAAAGCATGTGCCACCATGCCCAGTTTCCACACACACGCACACACACACACACACACACACACACATATATATTTAAATGAAACTAGAGTCTCACAGCTCTCACAATATGGTAAGCCAAAGCTCTATTGGTAGGCCAGCAATATGCCTCAGTGGTTAAGAGCACTTACTGCTCTCTCCGAGAACCTGGGTTTCCTTCCCAGCACCCACATGAGTAGCTAACACTACTACCTCTAACTCCAGGTCCAGGGAATACTGACACCCTTTCTGGCCTCTGAAGGTATCAGGCACATAGCCCAGGTGGTATGCTTATATATATGACAAACCTTCATATCATAACAATAAAAAATAATTTAGGGGTCTAAAAAAAAATTTTGAGACAGAGGTCTCCTGCTAGCCCCAGCTTGGCCTGGAACTCACAATTAGACCAGGCGGCCTAATCTGGAACTCACAGAGATCCGCCTGCCTCTGCCTCCAGAGTGTTAGCGATTAAAGGCTAAATATTTTTTTTTAGTGATGACAAGCCACCTGAGGAACAACACTCAAGATGACCTTTGACTCCCTTCTCACACAGACAGGGTGCACAACATCACTAGAACATCTCAAGATATTGGCATGAGAGACCTTAGAGAGGTGGCGGGCATGAACCCCTGACCTGGATGACAGGAGATTGGAGACACTGAATACACATAACCCAAGACCTTGAGAACTACAGGGTAAGCCAGAGAAATGGGAGTGGAGTGCATGAGAAGATTTCAATCTCGTAACTTTGCACACACACCAACGAGCACACAAGGACCCACACACACCACGTATGTATATATTGTGTTATTAGGAATAATCCCCAGTTGAGGTGATAAACAAATTGATGATGCAGGAAAGAGAAAGAGTCTGTTGTAGTAAGTTTCTTGAGAAGCTCAAGAAGGAAAGGACCTAGCTCCTGGGGATCAAGGGTCAGACAGGAGCCATGCATGCTGATGAGGGAGACAGAGTAGACTGACACAAAAGGTAAGTAAATGGACCCAGGTGCCCTGCTTGGCTATTTATTGCTGACCCGCAGGGCTGTGATGAGCCCTTGGCTTGCTCGAATGCATCTGTAAAACTCTGAGAGAGATGTTGTTGTTCGAATCCATCAAGGCTCCTGTTCAAGATTCGTTTGCCTAAAGCCGAAAGCTGGGCAATGGAGCAGGTGCTTAGCAAAGCAAACAGAGGGAATGTTGGTTTTACCTTGCAGGCATTAAAAACCTGGGAAGCAAGAAATTTGAATGCAATGAAGTTATGGCAGGAGACAAAGCAGAAATAAAACACAATGCCTTAAGTTAGATATTGTTACACAGTAATCTCAGGGACAAAACTGAGTTCCTATGTCACACCACATGCAAAAGTGAATTGTAGGTGAGGGTGCACGGTAAAAGATATCACCTGATACACACATATTTTTTACCCTTCAAATGATGGGAGAATAAAATTATTAGAGATATGAAGCAGAAATTTGATTAATTAACTATGAAAAAGAATAAGACAGTGAGCTGGGCGTGGTGTAGCATGTCTTTAATTCCCCACCTTGGAAAGGCAAAGGCAAGAGTATCTCTGTGAGATTCAAGGCCAGTTGCTTCTACAGAGCATTATAAGTTCCACGGACCAGCTATGCCTACAGGCGACCCGGTCTCATATAAGACCAAAATGAATAACCAAAAAAAAAAAAAAAAAAAAGGACACAATATGGTACCGGATGGTTTGTGGTATGAAACATGTTCTAACAGATCAGTAATTTAATACTAATAATTGCAGCCTGGCATAACAGTTGCACCCATCTTAACCAACACTTGGGAGGACAGAGGCAAGTGGATAACTATGTGAAGTTCAAAAAGGTCAGCATGGTATACACAGGAATTACAGGCCAGCTGGGGCTACCAGGAGACCGCACCATCTCAAAGACCAAAAAGTGGTTTTTGTGCTTGACATAGACTTGCAACTTTTCAGTAAGTGAAATTATTTCTAAGAGAAAAACGAATTTTCATTGTTTAACAAATGACATAACTGGGCTGGAGGGAAGAAGCACAGCTCTAAAGTTAACAACCTCGAAAAATGGACATCCTCAGGGCCTGGTGAGATGGCTCAGTAGTTAAGAACAATTTCTGTTCTTGCAGAGGACTTGTGTTTTGTTCCCAGCACCTATGTGGTAGCAAACAACCATCCATATAACTCCAGTTCCTGGAGATCTCCAGTTCCAGGGGGATCTGAGTCCCTCTTCTGTGTCTCACAAGTATTACATGTGGTACACTTACATCCTACGTAAATAAATGAAAATAAATAAATAAAGGGGCTGGAGAGATGGCTTGGCAGTTGAGAGCACTGGCTTGTTCTTGGATCTGGGTTCAATTCCTATCACACACATGGTGGCTGAGAGAAAAATCGTCAGTTAACAACCATCCCAGTTCCAGGACGGAGAATCTGACAAAACCATGCCTATTCTGACACTCCGAGCATTGCATACACACAGGTGCAACAAACCCTACTAATTGAAAAGTAACTAATACACCCATACAATAAAAAAAATAAAATAAATAAACCACAAACCAAAACCAACAAACAAACAATAAAAAATAAAATAAAAAACCCATAAATTTTACATAAACTGATGTGTGTGTGTGTGTGTGCTGATGTGTTTGCTGTGTGTGTGTGTGAGGTGTATCTTCGGAGTTTTAATGTTTATTTTTTGCAGTGCATAGGGAATTGAACCTAAGGGGATTTGGGTATGCATGATTAAGTGGAACCGACAGATCCCTCTGCACCAGAGGCCACATAACTCACCCCAACCCCTTCACTGGGGAATTCTAGGCAGGTGCTTTCTACCACTGAGTCACACCCCAGCCCCACTGGGGATTCTAGACAGGTGCCATCCTTTCCACTGAGCCACACCCCAGCCCGCACTGGGGGATTCTCACGGCAGGTTGCTTTTCTTACTTTTTTACTTGGAGTCCCACCCCCAGCCCCTCCACCGAGGGCGGATGTTAGGCATGTGCTCTACCATTGAACTACACTGTCAGCCCCTCACTGGAGGATTGAGTCTAGGCAGGTGCTCTAACCACTGGCCATGCCCCAACACTCACTTGTGGATACTAGGCAAGTGCCTATCCAATTAGAGCCATACATAGCCGGTTCATTTATTTTTTGAGACCAAGATCCACAGCTGAGCCCAGGCTTGGCCTCTGAATTCACTACAGAGGGCTGGAGAGAAGGCTCAGCTGGAGAGATATAAGAGCACTGAGACCCGCTCTATATTGGCCAGAGGACCACGGGTTCAATTCCCAGCAACCACAATTGGCAAGCTAAACTGTCTTGGGTGGCGACGAAGGTGGCAAACATGCCTATCAAACATCCCAGCGCTACACGGCAGAGGCAAGCCAGATCTGCGTAGTGAAGTTCAAGGCCAGTCTGCTCAATGGTAGGTAGAGCTCCAGGAGCCCAGTTGGGACTAAAGGGAGATCCTGGTCTCAAAAAAAAAAGAAAAAAAAGAGTTCACTACAAATGTCAGCACTGGAATCATAGGATTTGCACCATCAAGCCTGGGTCAAAATTGTTCGCTTTTAGTGATAATCGCCCCATATTAATCAAGAAAGAACTTTTGGATAATCTTATTCTCTCACATATTATTTATTGAGTAAACTGATCTGAAATGAGCCAAAGGGCAGTGAATCAAATTATAGTAGACAATATGAAATTCTATAATGTATTAAAATATTAGGAGTTCACCATTGTTATATAGACATATAAAATAGTGTATTTCCAATGCTTTTCTTAGAATATTTAAGTTGAAAAAAACAGATTGTACAGATAGGAAGATATCTGTGAGATGAAGGCGAATCGTCGTTTTGTTATGAATCCCTTTGATACATGGTGTAATGTTTCTTTTTATTTTTTTGGTTCTTTTCAAGACATGGGTCTCCCTGTAGCCCCAATCTGCCTGGAACTCACTCGTAGCACTGGCTGGCCTTGAAATTCAAACAAAGCACTCCGCCTGCTCTGCTCCAAATTGTGCTAGGATTAAGGCGTGCGCCACCACAACAAGCTTAAATGTTATTTTGGATGTCATAGCCAGGGAAGTTTAAAACAAAAAAAGAAACAAAAAAATTTTTTTTAATATTATTTGTTTAAGGATTTGAGATTGCTTTGGATGGTGTCTCTTTTTTTTTATTTTAATTTATTTTTGTATGTGTATTGAATGTACTGTCGTGCATTGTAGGTCTGTGTTGCCCATGGTGTGCAACGCTGCAGGCACGGTAAGCAGAGGGGTAATCTGGATTCGCCTGGAACTGGATTTCTCTTGGATTTGGAGTTTCAGAAGGTTCTTAGCCCCCATGTGGGGTGCTGGGGATTGACCACCCAGGTCCTCTGCAAGAGCAATCGGTGCTCTGTGATCCGCTAGGCCATCTCTTCCAGCCCCACGGCGGTTGAGAAACCATCGTCTATACATCCAATTCCAGGAGAACATCCAGTTCCAGGGGACCGATCAACTCCTCTTTCAACTGACCTACCGAGGCAATTGGTCACGACAAAGAAGGGATTACACCTACATGCAGGGACAAGACATTCATACACAGAAAAAATAAATATAAAAAATTTTTAAAGAGACTATGAAAAGAGAAGACTGGAATTCTCCCCTACTCAATATAATCTTTTACCTAAGCTGGATAATGGTGGTGGCAATCGCCTTTAATCCAGGCACTCCAGAGGCAGAAGACAGTTGGTCTCTGTGACTTTCAAACGGCGCCTGGTCTAGGCATATGAGTTCCAGCCAGCCTGGGGGCTATAGGGAGACCTGTCGGGTCAAAAAGGACAGAAATAAATAAATAATAATAATTTTAAGGTGTTTAGAATCAAGAAAACTAGAAAGGTAAAAAATATTTTATGTCTTAGTGGTTAGGAGATGTTATCCAGTAGCCAAATAGAACTTGTTCACCCTTGTAGACAAGAGAAACCTCACTAGTGTTGTGGATTTGCTTAGGCGCCATCCCACAAACGCATCCTGTGTCTATGGCTCAGCAGCTTAGCGTTGCCATAATAATTAGTATCGGGCTTAAATTGCCTAGGTACAGTCCATTGCTTGTGCTACTTGTTAGTAGGGGTTAAAAAGGTATCTCACTGGATAAGCTGTCAAGTCATGAAGGGGATCAACCTGAGCAGACTAGAGTTCAAAATGAATGACATCTCCAGAGAAATACTGTTTTGCTTCTCACCCACCTTTGGACTTCCTTTCCCAAAGCCTAGGGAACAAATTGCGGGAGAGGAAGCGTGGTAGAATGAAAGGGCTACAGAGAGATTGGAGTGAATCATGAGACCAATATAGACTGGACTCCTATTTGATCCACATGCTTGTACATACAAGCAACTCCAGCTGGACAATGGGGAACCTGGGTCATTCACAATTTGGACAATAGATACTTACTTGCAAATAATGGTTATTAACATGAATTTACTAATTCATACAATGGCTTAAGATAATAAATTTGGCCACCTCCAAGAAAATGCACATTACCCTAATCGTGAGTAACCTCACGGCAAACTGAGTAACGTCAAATGTTATCTGAAAACAACTGTGCTTATATTGTAGAATCCTTAGAAAAATGAGCAAATAGAGGAAAAATATATTTTAAGCACTATTTTAATATTTCATAAGACTATAGAAAAAAAAAGAGGTAAAGCGGTAGGGGATAGTGTTAATTACTACTTCCCAGTTTTGATCATGCTTCACATCATCATGTGTTCCATGACTATGTAGTAACAAATTAACATCTTCAGTATTTTCCAAGGGTCACTACAAAGTTATAATGGTCGCTCTTTCTCTTTCTTCTTGTTTGAGGCAAGGCCCTCACTGTAGCTCCAGCTTGGCTGGGAACTTGCTCCTCTAGGTAGATTCCCAGCTGGCTTTCCTCCATCTCACAGATCTCACAACAAATTTATTGGTGTGTGTGTGTGTGTGCAAGTGTGCCACACCAGAGGTAAATGTCTTTACAGCTTGAAGCCATCCTTCTTGTCTCCTATTCTTCCATTCTTCCTTTTTAAAATCGTTTTTATTATTTTATGTTATGTATGAATATTATGGATTTGCCTGCATCGTATGTAACATGCATCAGTAGTCAATGAATGTACGCCACAGAGGACAGAAGAGGGGTTTATTAGGGATCCCTGCGAACAATAAGGAAGTTATTGATGGTTGTTCGCTGCCATGTTGGGTGCTGGGATATTCAAATCCAGGTCTTACTAGAAAACACAAGAGCCAGCTCTTAACCATCTGAGGTCATCTTTCCAAAGCCATCAAATCATGTCTTTCATTCTTTTTTCTTTGTGTTTGTCTTTTTGAAACAGTGAGTCTTCACCCTAGATAAGCCTCAAAGGATGGCCTAAAAACATACACTTCTGATAAGAACAGAATGAGCCCTATAGAACACTAAAAAATCACAAGACCCGATAAAACCGACCTGCCTTTTGCCTCACAAAGTGCCTAAGATTAAGAAAAGAAGCGTAGCACAACAACAATGATCTGTGACGAAAATTTTATCCATTTAACAGTTATAAATTTCTTTATCACAATGTTCTAAAAAGAAAATAAAAACAATTGTATTTTTAAGTTTCTTTTCTTAATAAAAAAAAAAAAACTTTTATTTATTTATTTTAAAAAAAATAGTTATTTTTATATATTTAATTTATATTTATATATAAATGAGGATGTACTTCATAGACAATGTAAGGAACATTGATGAACGACCAGTGGTCAATGCACAAAAGCATGAGGAGGTAACAGGATAAAAAAAAGAAACAGAGGTAGATCATGAATTCCCATGAAAGATTGGAACTGGAGTTAAAAGACCGTACTCAGCCGCCATGTGGGATGCTGGGAAGCATTGAAACACAGGTCTCATTGCCAAGAAGAACAGATCCATTGATTCTTTATACCACTAGGCCTCATCTACCAGCACCCAAACGGTTTTTATTTAAATATAATTTTTTATGGTATAATTACTGGTACTACAATAGTAGGAATTAGGTGCAAACCACAATGTTGATGTAAAAGTGACAAAAATACGAGAGGTCAGAAGAGGAGCGTAGCGAGATTCTTAAGACTGCCTAGTGAGGAGCATGCTGGGAAATCAAGAAACCTACAGCAGTCTCTGGCAAGAAAAACAAGATCAGGAACGCTCTTAAAACCACTGAGCCAAATCTCTCCAGCCAACCAACTCATTCATTTTTTTTTCTCAATAGTGTATATGAGAGTGTATAATTGTGAAGCCATAGTATGTAAAAGTGACATCAAAACGTGAGTGCAAATGCATGACGGAGAGGTCAAAAAAGAGAGGGTGTTGGAATTATACCCTAAAAAGAAACACTGGGTTACCACGACAGTTGTAGACTGCTATATGGAGTGCTTAACGGTAATAGAACCACTGGGTCACTATTTGCCAAATAGTAGACAACAGTACTAACTCATAAAACACAACCAAGCATAAGAAAAAGACCAAATAAATGCATCCAGGAAATACAAATAATATTATTTAAAAATAAAAGAGAATATGGACCGGAGCATAGATGATGGGAGCACGCCTATAAATACTAGACACTATGGGAGAGAACAGAGGCAGGTGGAAAATCTTTGAATGAAGTTCAAAGGCCAGCCCTGGATCATACCGAGTGGAGTTCCAGGACCAGCGGGAAGCTAACAGGGAGAACCACAGTCTCAAAAAGGACCAAAAATAATAATAATAATATAAGAATACATTAGCACAGAGCAATGGCCAATAAGAGCCTATTAAATACCTAACACACAAGAGGAAGGCACAAGAGGCACAGGACAGAAAATCTTATGTAGAAATATCAACCAGCACACTGGTCTAAAACGCAGCAAAAAACATTACCAAGGACAGCATGGGCTAAACAAGAAGGAAGACAACCCCCTAGTAACTACAAAAAAAAGAACCAAAAAAATAAAAAAATAAAAGATAATAAAAAAACCAGAATGTGGAGTAGTAAGCACAAACACACTTAAAATCCCAGACACTCACAAAGAGGACAGAAGACAAGAAAAGAACAGAACCTCTGTGAGATTCAAGGAATAGCTGAGGATCCAAACATAAAATAGCAAGATTCAGGACAGCTGTAGGGCTACCTAAAACAGGGAGAAGCGCGCAAGTGTCTCAACAAGAACCAAAGAAAATAAAATAAAATAGAAGTTTGTTAAAGATGCTTAAATGAAAGAGCTTAAGAGCAAAAGAACAGGAGAAATGGGAGGAGAACAAAAGCAGAAGAGAGGAGACAAGAGACGAGAGAGACAAAAGAAGGAACACAGACAGAGACAGAGAGAGAACCTTGTCATTTGAGTTCTGCCACCCTGGAGGTCAGCCACATGCAGACAAGCATCCTTGTGGTAGGGGAGCTCTGGCTAGCCATCCCCCCCTCTCACCCAGAAGAGAAGAAAAAAAATCATCACTCTTTTAGAAGAGAGCAGGACTAACACAAACGATGGGGAGACAACAGAAAAACGCAGAAGAAGAAAAAGCTCACATGAGTAGCTTATAGGAATCAGCACTAAGGAAGCAAGGTTCCCAATGGCTTTATAAAAACATGTTGCTAAACTCAGTATATAATATTTTATGAAAGTAATAATAGAGTAGTGGGGAATAATTAAGCTCAGTGAGCAGAAGAGCTTTGCCGAAGCGCAAGTGCAAGGGCTCTGGTTCGAAATCCATCTCCAGCATATGGATATAAAATACAAGTTTTGGTTAACATAAGGAAGTATATGTTATCACTAGTAATTTGTTAAATTGCTATTGTATTTGTTTTGAGACAGTTGTAATGCAAAACAAATAAAAAAAAATACACAAAACAAAAAACACCAAAGCTGGCATGAACTAACTAAAAAAAAACGGTAGAACCAGGCTGAACTCACGAGAGATCACACACTGCCTACATAGCACTCACCAAAGTGTAAAAGAATATATAAAAAAAAGAGCAGCACCATACAAATAAAAACAAATAACGCCTGGCTTTAAAGATGCTCATTAGGCACACCACGCTATAAGGTGGAAGTCTGGGAAAATCAAGAAACCTGGGTCATCTGATCAAGAGGGCAGTGTCAGAATGCCTACTTAAACATGCTGAGTATCCATCTCTCCGCCATACCAATTGTTATTGATTTTGTGAGTCACTAGAAAATAAGCTATGAGCTCTTGAAAAGATCACCATAACCTTCTTCATGTTATGACAAAGAAAAGAAAGGTACAGTACCAAAAATCTAGTACTATACAAGTAAACATTATTAGAAGTAATTGATTGAAATAAATCACACAGAGAGTCACCCTGGACAGAAAGTGCTAGCGGTTAAGAAGTGCACAACACGACTACCTTAACAGAGAGACTACTTAAGAGATTACGAATAACACAAATGACAAGAGACAAAAACCCATATATTGGTGGCTAGAGAAAACCCCAATCCTGAAAACCTACATACTCCAATTCCAGAAGAACTCAAGTTCCAGGGAAATCCGACAAAAAAAAAAAACCAGAAGAAAAAACTCCACATATCAAGCATCACTGACCTCTAGCGAAGCATTAATGACAACGAGAGTGCACCAACTACAGTGACACAAGACAGTACATTCATAACATCATACAGAATAAATAAAACATTAAAAAAAATAAAGAAATATCAAACCTGTCCCACACAATAAGCAAGTACAAAAGTACAGGGTTATTAGATTAAATTGAAAAATAAGGACGACAGAGAAAGATGGAAGTAACATAAAATGGAGTATCAGTCACTATATAAAAATCCTACCTCTGTTGGCCTAATATGCTAATGAAAGAGACAACAAAAGAATACAAAGTTACTGTGAAGAGGATGTTAGGGGAAAGGGGAAACACTAACATCACCCTCTAGGTGGAAAATCGGAAAATATCGTAAAATAAAGACATATAGGATAAAAGCAGTGTTGGAGAGAACCCTTGGAGCTCAAAAAATGAAGACCTTGCCAACCAAAATGAGCCGTCAAACCATTCGCTGGGATATATTAAAAATAATAACCCACAGACTAAACATTCTTAACCAAAAAGAGATACAATGCAACAGACCAAATATTGTATAAAAATAAATGACAGCTTCTCAAACTTTACAGAACAAGAATAAGCAATAAGAGCTGGAACCAAACCCAAGTGCCCCGTACACGAAACCTAACGAGTGGATATAGAGAATAGTGGTACAATCTAAACAATAGGAGTTTCATATGCCAAAAAAAGAAAAGCAGTAAAAGCTAAGATGAACAAATCAAATGAAGCTAAAATTAGCAGGTGGAATTGGAATGAAAGTTGAAGATCATGTCAATTTTTTCTTTTTTAAAAATAAATCAATGCTTCACACATTTGAATAATGTCATTGTTGAGTGGCATGAAGAAAAAAAAGGGCAAATGCTATAATTACATCTGTATCAAACGAGATACGATCCAAAAAAATTATTTAGTAAATGTATTAAGCTAGCCAAAAGTGCGACACGAGGGAAATGTAATATAATCTAAATTTTTTATTTATTTTTTTTATATATATATGAGGTCTTTTCAGAGATGACAGGGTCTCCCTGAGAGTACTGCCAGACAGCAAGTCCTGGAACAATCCTCCGCTATACCAGGGACTGGCCTAAGACTAACCAAAAGAATAACCGCCTGACCTACTGCCAATCCCAAGTAGCCATATGAAATTAAAGTGTGTGGACCACCAACGAAGAAATAATAAAACACCCACTAGTATAAGAAATATACAAAAAAAATCATTAAGATGAAGGTAAACGACATAGTCCAGAAAAACAAATGAATGAANGAACATTGGGGGCTGGAGAGATGGCCTAGTGGTTAAGAGCACCAACTGCTCTTACAGAGGGCCCAGGTTCGATCCCCAGCACCCACATGGAGGCCAAGAACCGTCTGAAACTCCAATTCCAGGAGAACTCCAGTTCCAGGGAATCCAACACCCTCTTCTGACCTCTGCGGCATTACACGACACAAGCCTGCATGCAAACAGTACATTCATACACATACAGAAATAAATTTAAAAAAATAAAAAAAAAATAAAGGTGAACATTGGTGCTGATTTTAAATCCTGGCTCCAGTATGCATTATATGAGTTTGTGAAAATTGTATACCCTCTGTGCTCCTGGTTTTTTTTTTGTTTGTTTTTGTTTTGTTTTTTTTGAGACAGGGTCTCCCTGCCTGTATCCCCAGCTGGCCTGGAACTCACTCTGTAGACCAGGCTGGCCTTGAACTCACAGAGATCCACCTGCCTCTGCCTCCCAAGTGCTAGGATTGAGTGGGGTTTTTTTTTGTTTTTTTTTTAATTCTTTTGTAAATAGGGAGAAGTGAATACCTTGGTACATACCTCCATGGGCACAGGTGCCACTTTGGCAGAGCCAATTTTCTAGTAACGTATGGAGAAAAGGTACTGGCTTCATTTCTGCAGATGTCACTGAATTGCCTTCAGAGAGGGCTATAGTGACTTACAGTTCCACCAAAAATGTAATGTGCCTTATTGCTGTCTGCAAATCAGGGGGTGGAGAGATGGCTCAGTGGTTAAGAGCATTAGCTGCTCTTGCAGAGGACCTGGGTTCAGTTCCCAGTACCCACACGGCAGCAAACAACCATCCTAACTCCAGTTCCGGGGAATCCAACGCCCTTCTCTGGCCTCTGCAGGCACTGCACACATGTGGTACACTTATACATACATGCAGGCAAAAGACTCATACACAGACAATAAAAATAAATTGGGGCTAGAGAGATGGTTTAGTGATTAAGAGTACTGGCTGTTCAGCCAGGTGTGGTGGCGCATGCCTTTAATCCCAGCACTTGGGAGGCAGAGGCAGGCAGATCATTGTGAGTTGAAGGCCAGCCTGGTCTACATAGCGAGTTCCAGAACCCCAGAGCTACAGAAAGACCCTGTCTCAAAAAGACCAAAAAAAAAAAAAAAAGAGTACTGGCTGCTCTTGCAGAGGACCTGAATTCAGTTCCCAGCTGATGACAACCATCCATAACTCTAGTTCCAGGGGATCCAACACCCTCTTCTGACCTCCATGGGCATTGCACAACATAAGTGCATTTACATTCATGCAGACAATACACTCATACCCATAAAATAAAAAATGAGCTGGGTGTGGTGACATATGCCTTTAATCCCAGCACTCTGGAGGCAGAGGCAGGTGGATCTCTGTGCGTTCAAGGCAAGCCTGGTCTACATAGAGAGCTCCAGGCCAGCTGGGACTAAAAGAAGACCCTGCTGTCTCAAAAAGACCAAAAAAAAAGAAAAGAAAAGAAGGCTGACTGTGCTTATGGAGGACCCAGGTTTGGTTCCCAGCACCCATATAGTGGCTCACAACCACCTGTAATTCTAGTTTCAGGGAATCTGGTTGAAGGAGAAATCTTAGGTCCTGAACACTTTTCAAATGGTCACCCCTCCCTCGCTGTGCCTCACATACTCTCACACTACTCCCCACCCCAATATGCCAAAGCCAATCACAGAGGACTCCCCGGACCACAGTGCTACATGACTGACCCTCCTCATAATGGGGAAACCCACCCTAGGCCTGCCAGAGATGATCCAACATCAGTCCCAAACCCCTTCCCAAAATATAAAAGGCCTTGAGTCTGTAAGGGAGGGCTGTGCTCTCCTCTGGCCCCCAGAGTGTGGAGCATGGCCTCTCAGGATTTTTCTCTAATAAATCTGTTTGCTCAGTAGAAGGTCAGTTTCCCATCTCCCTGTATTTCCCAGTATTTCCTCCCAGTTCATGCCTGTTATCCCAGCACTCAGGAGGCTGCGACAGGAAGAGAACGAGTTCAAGCTGCCTAGGTTACACAGTAAGTTCCCGGGGCAGACAGAGTAAGAAAGACCCTGTCTCAAAATCCAAAAAGAAAAAAAAAAAAGAAATCTGTTTGCTGCTCATTTACAATATGTGTTTCTTTGATTAGAAAAACAAAAGTATGTGCAGAGAATACATTTGTTCTTCCCTAAAAGTAGGCATGATAGGGGCTGGAGAGATGGCCTAGCAGTTAAGAGCGCTGACTGCTCTTGCAGAGGACCTGTGTTCGATCCCCAGCACCCACATGGCGGCTGAGAGCCGTCTGTAACCCCGATTCCAGGGGAACTCCAGTTCCAGGGGAATCTGACACCCTCTTCTGACCTCCAAGACATTGCATGACATGGGTGCACAAATCTGCATGCAGACAGTACATTCATACACATATGAAAATAAGTAAAATTAAAAAAAATTTTTTTTAAAGTAGACACGATAATAACTTAAAATTGTTAAAGAAATAAATCGACAGCCCAGAGCCGAGTTGTTCCTA
>VZQC01000845.1:13775-25131 GCA_009823505.1 Rhizomys pruinosus | reverse complement strand
TTCAAGGCCAGCCTCAGATATGTAACACAGAGCAAGTTCAAGGCCAGCCTCAGATATAAAATACAGAGCAAGTTCAAGGCCAGCCTCAGATATAAAATACAGAGCAAGTTCAAGGCCAGCCTCAGATACGTAACACAGAGCAAGTTCAAGGCCAGCCTCAGATATATATAACACAGAGCAAGTTCGAGGCCAGGGTAGGCTACATGGAACCCGGCCTCAAAACAAAACCGAACAAGCTACTGGTATGGAGATGCCCTTATAAGGGAGGAGAAGACAGTTTTTGGTCCTCTCTGTCAGCTGTGTGGGCTCCAGCCAGTTCAGGGCAGCTACCTGACGTTATTCTTTGAGAAGTTACATGATGTCCACTTGTAGATAACCTCTGCAGCTCCGTCGGCCTCTATTCACTGTGCACTTCGCCTGTTCATTCCTTACATTTGTCTAGCCTGCCTCATTCTATGTCGATGGAGAGCTTGAAATGATTTATTAACCACTGTACATATTAAACTTTAATGTTACCTTCTTTATTATAACAACTTTTGAAAGATTTTTCTGTGTGTGTGTGTGTACAGGTGTCCTTGGAGGCCGGAAGAGGGAGTTGAATACCTTGGAGTTGGAGTTACAAGCAGTTGTGAGCCCTATGTTGTAGATGCTGGGAACTGAATTTAGGTCCTCTGGAAGCCTTTTTTTGAGACAGGGTCTCCCTGTAGCTCCAGCTGTCCTGGAACTCACCCTGTAGACCAGGCTGGCCTTGAACTCACAAAGATCCACCTGCCTCTGCCTCCCAAGTGCCAGGATCCAACAATAATACTTTTTTAATGTATCTCAGTGGCAGGGTACTTCCCTAGCATGCATGAGGCTCATTGTTGAATGTTCAGCACTCCCCAAAGGGGTGAGAGTCCAAACTGGCCCAACACCAATTTTCATGAGGTTTTCTTTGAACACTATCCCACCCACTCATACACAGATTGTTTATGGTTGCTTGAGGGCTACAATGATAAAGTAGAGCAGCTGTGACCAAAACAGCATGGCATGCTGTCTAACTATATCACATAAGGTCAGGCCAGATGCAACTCAAAAGAGAAACTAAAAAGAAACTAGCAGTTTCATTACCCACAGTTCCCTAGGGGCAAACACAGCAGACCACGTGGGGACCACCAGAGGGAGCACCACAGGTAGCATTAGATTGGGTAGGAAGCAGAGGGAGAAAGAGGAGCACGGACAAGTACTTTCAGAGTGGTTCCTTGCAGGAAGACTGAAGTACGCATGGCAGTCACATTTAGGATTGGCCAGTCTGAATGCTATTTTTCCTTTTTTTTTTTTATAATTTTATTTATTTATTTATTTATTTATTTATTTTTATGTGTATGAATGTACTGTCTGTATGTAGGTTGGTGTACCCGTGTCCTACAATGCCATGGAGGTCAGAAGAGGGTATCAGATTCCCCTGGAACTGGAGTTACAGACTGTTCTCAGCTGCCATGTGGGTGCTGGGGATCAAACCTGGGTCCTCTGCAAGAGCAGTCAGAGCTCTCAACCGCTAGGCCATCTCTCCAGCCCCTATTTTTCCTTAAAAAAAAAAATTTTTTTTGAGACAATATCTCACTGTTGTAGCCCTGGCTGGCCTGGAATTCACAGAGATCTGCCTGCCTCTGACTCCTGAATGCTGATATTAAAAGCATGTGCTCACGGGTCTAGATTTGATAAAAAATATATGTATAAATAAATTAATTAAAAATAAATAAATAAATAAATAAATAAAAGCATGTGCCACCATGCCCAGTTTACACACACACACACACACACACACACACACATATATATTTAATTGAAACTAGAGTCTCACAGTCTCACATATGGTAAGCCAAAGCTCTATTGGTAGGCCAGAATGATGCCTCAGTGGTTAAGAGCACTTACTGCTCTTCCTGAGAACCTGGGTTTCCTTCCCAGCACCCACATGGTAGCTAACACTCATACCTAACTCCAGGTCCAGGGAATCTGACACCCTTTTCTGGCCTCTGAAGGTATCAGGCACATAGCCCAGGTGGTATGCTTATATATATAGACAAAACACTCATATACATAAAATAAAAATAATTTTAGGGGGTCTTTTTTGAGACAGGGTCTCCCTGTAGCCCCAGCTGGCCTGGAACTCACAATGTAGACCAGGCTGGCCTTGAACTCACAGAGATCCGCCTGCCTCTGCCTCCAGAGTGTTAGGATTAAAGGTAAATTTTTTTTTTTAGTGTGAATAGCACCTGAGGAACAACACTCAAGACTGACCTTTGACCTTCTCACACAGACAGGTGCACACATATGAACATCTCAAGATATTGGCATGAGAGACCTTAGAGAGGTGGCGGGCATGAACCCCTGACCTGGATGACAGGAGATTGGAGACACTGAATACACATAACCCAAGACTTTGAACTACAGAGGTAAGCAGAGAAATGGGAGTGGAGGTGATGAGAAGATTTCAATCTCTATAGACACACACACACACACACACACACACACACACACGTATGTATATATTTGTTATTAGGAATAATCCAGTTGAGGTGAAAACATTGATGATGCAGGAAAGAAAGAGTTGTTGTAGTAAGTTCTTGAGAAGTCAAGAGGAAAGGACCTAGCTCCTGGGGATCAAGGGTCAGACAGGAGCCATGCATGCTGATGAGGGAGACAGAGTAGACTGACACAAAAGGTAAGTAAATGGACCCAGGTGCCCTGCTTGGCTATTTATTGCTGACCCGCAGGGCTGTGATGAGCCCTTGGCTTGCTCGAATGCATCTGTAAAACTCTGAGAGAGATGTTGTTGTTCAGCCTGGTTCAGTCAGTGCCTAAAGCAAAGCCTGGCATGGAGCAGGTGCTTAGCAAAGCAAACAGAGGGAATGTTGGTTTTACCTTGCAGGCATTAAAAACCTGGGAAGCAAGAAATTTGAATGCAATGAAGTTATGGCAGGAGACAAAGCAGAAATAAAACACAAATGCCATTAAGTTAATATTGTTAAATATTCAGAAAAAATGTTTGCTATGTCACACCACATGCAAAAGTGAATTGTAGGTGAGGCACAGGTAAAGATCATGCTTGATACACACAACTTTACCCTTCAAATGATGGGGAATAAATATTAGATATGAACAGAATTGATTATTAAGAAGAATAGAAGTGCTGGGTATGGTGGTGCATGTCTTTAATCCCAGCACTTGGAAGGCAGAGGCAAGTGGATCTCTGTGAGTTCAAGGTCAGCATGGTATACACAGGAATTACAGGCCAGCTGGGGCTACAGGGAGACCCCATCTCAAAAAGACCAAAAAGTGGTTTTTGTGCTTGACATAGACTTGCAACTTTTCAGTAAGTGAAATTATTTCTAAGAGAAAAACGAATTTTCATTTTTAAAAATGGACATCCTGGGCTGGAGGGAGAGCACAGCTCTTAAAGTCTAACAACTAAAAATGGACATCCCAGGGCTGGTGAGATGTCTCAGTGTTTAAAAGCACTGCCTGCTCTTGCGAAGGATCCAGCATCAACATGGCAGCTAACAACCATCCATAACTCCAGTTCCTGGAGATCTGATACTCTCTTCTGACCTCCATGGGGACTGCATAACATGGGTACACTTACATCTACGTAAATAAAATGAAAATAATAAATAAGGGCTGGAGAGATGGACTAGCAGTTCAGAGCGCCCAGGTTCAATCCCCAGCACACACATGGTGGCTGAGAATCGTCTTTAACTCCAGTTCCAGGGGAATCTGACACCCTATTCTGACCTCCGAGGCATTGCATGACACAGGTGCACAAACCTACATGCAAACAGTACATTCATACACATACAGAAATAAAAAAAATAAAATAAACCATCAACCAACCAACTAAACAAACTAATAAAAAAAAAGGATGCAGTAAATTAACAAACTGTGTGTGTGTGTGTGTGTGTGTGTGTGTGTGTGTGTGTGTGTGTATCTTCGGGAGTTTTTTGTTTTATTTTTTGCAGTGCTGGGAATTGAACCTAGGGTTTTATGCATATTAAGCAGATCCTCTGCCACCAGGCCACAACCCCAACCCCTCACTGGGGGATTCTAGGCAGGTGCTCTACCACTGAGTCACACCCCAGCCCCACTGGGGGATTCTAGGCAGGTGCTCTACCACTGAGTCACACCCCAGCCCGTCACTGGGGGATTCTAGGCAGGTGCTCTACCACTGAGCCACACCCCCAGCCCTCACTGGGGGAGTGTAGGCAGGTGCTCTACCACTGAGCCCCACCCCCAGCCCCTCACTGGGGCAGTCTAGGCAGGTGCTCTACCACTGAGCCATGCCCCAAACACTCACTTGTGGATACTGGCAAGTGCTCTACCCTTGAGCCATAACAAAGCCCTTCATTTTTTTTGAGACAAGTCTCAAGATGAAGCCCAGGCTGGCCTAGAATTCACTACAGGGGCTGGAGAGAAGGCTCAGTGGTTAAGAGCACTGACTGCTCTTGCAGAGGACCCGGGTTCAATTCCCAGCACCCACATGGCAGCTAAGAACTGTCTTGGGCTGGGAGAGGTGGCACATGCCTATAATCCCAGCGCTCAGGAGGCAGAGGCAGGCAGATCTCTGTGAGTTCAAGGCCAGTCTGCTCAACATAGTGAGCTCCAGGCCAGTTGGGACTAAAGGGAGATCCTGTCTCAAAAAAAAAAAAAAAAGAGTTCACTACAAATGTCAGCACTGGAATCATAGGATTTGCACCATCAAGCCTGGGTCAAATTTTCTTAGTGATAATGCCCATATTATCGAAAAGACTTTGGATAATCGTATTCTCTCATATATTTATGAGTAAACTGATTAAATGAGCCAAAGGCAGTGATAAATTAAAATAGTAGACAATATGAAATCTATGTATAATATAGGAGTTCACCATTGTTATATAGACATATAAAATAGTGTATTTCCAATGCTTTTCTTAGAATATTTAAGTTGAAAAAAACAGATTGTACAGGATAGAAGTATCTGTGAGATGAGGCGACAGTGTTTTAGATTCTTTGATCATGTGTATGTTTCTTTTTTTTTTTTGGTCTTTTCAAGACAGGGTCTCCCTGTAGCCCCAGCTGTCCTGGAACTCACTCTGTAGACCAGGCTGGCCTTGAACTCACAAAGATCCGCCTGCCTCTGCCTCCCAAGTGCTAGGATTAAAGGCGTGCGCCACCACACCCGGCTTCATGTGTATGTTTCTATAATGGACACATATTACATAAGTAGTAAGTGGGAAAATATCTCTTTTTTAATATATTTTTTAAGGATTTGAGATCTTTTGGGGGGTGTCTCTTTTTTTTATTTTATTTATTTTTGTATGTGTATGAATGTACTGTCTGCATGTAGGTCTGTGCACCCATGTCGTGCAACGCTGCAGAGGTCAGAAGAGGGTCTCGGATTCCCCTGGAACTGGAGTTCTGGAATTGGAGTTTCAGACGGTTCTCAACCGCCATGTGGGTGCTGGGGATTGAACCCAGGTCCTCTGCAAGAGCAGTCGGTGCTCTTAACCGCTAGGCCATCTCTCCAGCCCCAGGCGGTTGAGAACCATCTGTAACTCCAATTCCAGGAGAACTCCAGTTCCAGGGGAATCCGACACTCTCTTCTGACCTCCGAGGCATTGCACGACATGGGTGCACAAACCTACATGCAGACAGTACATTCATACACAGAAAAAATAAATAAAAAATTTTAAAAAGAGACTATAAAAAAGAGAAAACTGGAATTCCCTACTCAATATAAATACATTTTACCAAGCTGGATATGGTGGTGCACGCCTTTAATTCCAGCACTCCAGAGGCAGAGACAGGTGGATCTCTGTGACTTCAAGGCCAGCCTGGTCTACATAGTGAGTTCCAGGCCAGCTGGGGCTATAGGGAGACCCTGTCTCAAAAAGGACAAATAAATAAATAATAAATAAATTTTATTGTTTAATCAAGAAAACTAGAAAGGTAAAAAATATTTTATGTCCTCTAGTGGTTAGGAGATGTTATAAGCCACAATAAGAACTTGTCACCCTTTACAGAGAAACCACAGTTTGTGGATTAGCTTACCATCCAAGCATCTGTGTCTATGCTCACAGCTTAGCTTGCCATAATAATTAGTACTGCTTAAATGCCTGTACATCCAATTGCTTGTGCTTTGTTAGTAGGGTTAAAAAGGTATCCCTGGATAAGCTGTCAACCCATGAAGGTGAAGAACCTGAACAGACTAGAGTCCAAAATGACATCTCCAGAGAAAATAGACTGTTTGCTTCTCACCCACTTGTGCTCCTTTCCCAAAGCCTAGGGAACAAATTGCGGAAGAGGAGGCAATGGTAGAATGTAAGGGCTGAGGAGAGATTGGGGTGAATCGTGAGACTACAGCAATATAGACTGGACTCCTATTTGATCTACATGCTTGTGCATAAAAGCTTCTCCAACTGGACTATGGGAACCTTGGGTCATTCAAAATTTGGACATAGATACTTGCAAATTGGTTTTACATGAATGTTACTTACATACATTGCTTAAGCTTAATAATTTGGCTCACTCCAAAAAAAATGCACCAATTACCTAATTGTACGGCAAACTGAGTAACGTCAATGTTATCTGAAAACAACTGTGCTATTATATTGTAGAATCCCTTAAAAAATGAACAAATAAGAGGAAAAAATATATTTTAACAACTATTTTATATTTCATGACTAAGTAGAAAAAAAAAAGAGGTAAACGGTAGGGGATGTGTTAATTACTCCAGTTTGATCAATGCTCACCATACACATTGTGTTCCATGCATATGTATAATTACATCTTTCAGTATTTTCAAGGGTCACTACAGAGTTATATGTAGCTTTCTTTATTTTGTTTGAGGCAAGGCCTACCTGTAGCTCCAGCTGGCTGGGAACTTGCTCTGTAGACCAGGCTTTCCTCCATCTCACAGAATCTCACAACAATTTTGTGTGTGTGTGTGTGTGTGTGTGCAAGTGTGCCACACCAGAGGTAAATGTCTTTACAGCTGAGCCATCTTCTTGTCCCTAATTCTTCCATTCTTCTTTTTAAATGTTTTATTATTTTTATTTTATGTATATTAATGGATTGCCTGCATGTATGTAAATGCATCTGTATCATGCAATGCCCACAGAGGACAGAAGAGGGTATTGGATCCCCTGGAACTAGAGTTATGGATGGTTGTTCGCTGCCATGTGGGTGCTGGGATTCAAATCCAGGTCTTCTGCAAAAACAGCCAGCGTTCTTAACCACTGAGTCATCTTTCCAGCCCCATAAATCTTTCATTCTTTTTTCTTTGTGTTTGTCTTTTTGAAACAGGGTCTCCCTGTAGCTCCAGCTGGCCTAGAACTCACTCTGTAGAACAGGCTGGCCTTGAACTCACAGAGATCCGCCTGCCTTTGCCTCCCAAGTGCTAGGATAAAAGGCGTGCACCACCATGTCTGGCGAATTTTCATCCATTTAACAGTTATATTTCTTTATCCAATGTCTACCAAAAAATAAAACATTGTTTTTTAGTTTCTTTTCTTAATTAAAAAAAAACTTTTATTTATTAATTTTTAAAAAAATTTATTTTTTTTATTTATTTATTTATGTGTATGAGTGTACTCTCTGCATGTAGGCTTGTGCACCAGTGTCATGCAAAGCTGCGGAGGTCGGAAGAGGGTGTCAGATTCCCTTGGAACTGGAGTTAAAGACGGTTCTCAGCTGCCATGTGGGTGCTGGGGATTGAACCCAGGTCCTCTGCAAGAGCAGTCATTGTTCTTTACCACTAGGCCATCTCTCCAGCCCCCGGTTTTATTTATTATTTTTATGTATATGAATGTACTGTCTACATGTAGGTTGGTGCACCCATGTTGTGTAATGCCACGGAGGTCAGAAGAGGGCGTCGGATTCTTAGCTGCCACGTGGGTGCTGGGAATAGAACCCAGGTCCTCTGCAAGAACAGTCGGCGCTCTTAACCACTGAGCCATCTCTCCAGCCCCCTCATTATTTTTATTTTATGTCTATGAGTGTTTTGTAAGCATGTATGTAAGTGCATCACGTGAGTGCAATGCTGACAGAGGTCAAAAGAGGGTGTTGGATCACCTAGAACTGGAGTTACAGACAGTTGTTAGCTGCTATATGGGTGCTTGGAATTGAACCTGGGTCCTTTGCAATAGTAGCCAGTACTCTTAACCCGCTGAGCCATTGCTCCAGGAATAAAATATTTTTTAAAAATAAAGATATGGCCGGGCATGGTGGCGCACGCCTTTAATCCTAGCACTTGGGAGGCAGAGGCAGGTGGATCTTTGTGAGTTCAAGGCCAGCCTGGTCTACAGAGTGAGTTCCAGGACAGCTGAGGCTACAGGGAGACCCTGTCTCAAAAAGACCAAAAATAATAATAATAATAAAGATATTAGCCAGGCCTGGTGGCCCATGCCTTTAATCCTAGCACTTGGGAGGCAGAGGCAGGCAGATCTTTGTGAGTTCAAGGCCAGCCTGGTCTACAGAGCAAGTTCCAGGACAGCTGGGGCTACAGGGAGACCCTGTCTCAAAAAGACCAAAAAAATAAAAAAATAAAGATATCAGCCAGATGTGGTAGTGCACACCTTTAATCCCAGCACTCAAGAGGCAGAAGCAGGCAGACCTCTGTGAGTTCAAGGCTAGCTGGGTCCACATAGCAAGTTCCAGGCCAGCTGTGGCTACCTACAGGGAGACCGTGTCTCAAAAAGACCAAAAATAAAATAAAATAGAGTTTGTTACAGATGCTTAAGTGAGAGCTTAAGAGCAAGAAGGAGAGTGGGAGGGAACACAGAGAGAGAGACAGAGAGAGACAGAGAAAGAGAGAGACAGACAGACAGACAGAGAGAGAACCTTGTCATTTGAGTTCTGCCACCCTGGAGGTCAGCCACATGCAGACAAGCATCCTTGTGGTAGGGGAGCTCTGGCTAGCCATCCCCCCCTCTCACCCAGAAGAGAAGAAAAAAAATCATCACTCTTTTAGAAGAGAGCAGGACTAACACAAACGATGGGGAGACAACAGAAAAACGCAGAAGAAGAAAAAGCTCACATGAGTAGCTTATAGGAATCAGCACTAAGGAAGCAAGGTTCCCAATGGCTTTATAAAAACATGTTGCTAAACTCAGTATATAATATTTTATGAAAGTAATAATAGAGTAGTGGGGAATAATTAAGCTCAGTGAGCAGAAGAGCTTT
This sequence comes from Rhizomys pruinosus, assembly GCA_009823505.1. Classification (NCBI taxonomy): domain Eukaryota; kingdom Metazoa; phylum Chordata; class Mammalia; order Rodentia; family Spalacidae; genus Rhizomys; species Rhizomys pruinosus. Next base: position 15,933 of record VZQC01000845.1, on the reverse strand, counting down.
GCCGAAGCGCAAGTGCAAGGGCTCTGGTTCGAAATCCATCTCCAGCATATGGATATAAAATACAAGTTTTGGTTAACATAAGGAAGTATATGTTATCACTAGTAATTTGTTAAATTGCTATTGTATTTGTTTTGAGACAGTTGTAATGCAAAACAAATAAAAAAAAATACACAAAACAAAAAACACCAAAGCTGGCATGAACTAACTAAAAAAAAACGGTAGAACCAGGCTGAACTCACGAGAGATCACACACTGCCTACATAGCACTCACCAAAGTGTAAAAGAATATATAAAAAAAAGAGCAGCACCATACAAATAAAAACAAATAACGCCTGGCTTTAAAGATGCTCATTAGGCACACCACGCTATAAGGTGGAAGTCTGGGAAAATCAAGAAACCTGGGTCATCTGATCAAGAGGGCAGTGTCAGAATGCCTACTTAAACATGCTGAGTATCCATCTCTCCGCCATACCAATTGTTATTGATTTTGTGAGTCACTAGAAAATAAGCTATGAGCTCTTGAAAAGATCACCATAACCTTCTTCATGTTATGACAAAGAAAAGAAAGGTACAGTACCAAAAATCTAGTACTATACAAGTAAACATTATTAGAAGTAATTGATTGAAATAAATCACACAGAGAGTCACCCTGGACAGAAAGTGCTAGCGGTTAAGAAGTGCACAACACGACTACCTTAACAGAGAGACTACTTAAGAGATTACGAATAACACAAATGACAAGAGACAAAAACCCATATATTGGTGGCTAGAGAAAACCCCAATCCTGAAAACCTACATACTCCAATTCCAGAAGAACTCAAGTTCCAGGGAAATCCGACAAAAAAAAAAAACCAGAAGAAAAAACTCCACATATCAAGCATCACTGACCTCTAGCGAAGCATTAATGACAACGAGAGTGCACCAACTACAGTGACACAAGACAGTACATTCATAACATCATACAGAATAAATAAAACATTAAAAAAAATAAAGAAATATCAAACCTGTCCCACACAATAAGCAAGTACAAAAGTACAGGGTTATTAGATTAAATTGAAAAATAAGGACGACAGAGAAAGATGGAAGTAACATAAAATGGAGTATCAGTCACTATATAAAAATCCTACCTCTGTTGGCCTAATATGCTAATGAAAGAGACAACAAAAGAATACAAAGTTACTGTGAAGAGGATGTTAGGGGAAAGGGGAAACACTAACATCACCCTCTAGGTGGAAAATCGGAAAATATCGTAAAATAAAGACATATAGGATAAAAGCAGTGTTGGAGAGAACCCTTGGAGCTCAAAAAATGAAGACCTTGCCAACCAAAATGAGCCGTCAAACCATTCGCTGGGATATATTAAAAATAATAACCCACAGACTAAACATTCTTAACCAAAAAGAGATACAATGCAACAGACCAAATATTGTATAAAAATAAATGACAGCTTCTCAAACTTTACAGAACAAGAATAAGCAATAAGAGCTGGAACCAAACCCAAGTGCCCCGTACACGAAACCTAACGAGTGGATATAGAGAATAGTGGTACAATCTAAACAATAGGAGTTTCATATGCCAAAAAAAGAAAAGCAGTAAAAGCTAAGATGAACAAATCAAATGAAGCTAAAATTAGCAGGTGGAATTGGAATGAAAGTTGAAGATCATGTCAATTTTTTCTTTTTTAAAAATAAATCAATGCTTCACACATTTGAATAATGTCATTGTTGAGTGGCATGAAGAAAAAAAAGGGCAAATGCTATAATTACATCTGTATCAAACGAGATACGATCCAAAAAAATTATTTAGTAAATGTATTAAGCTAGCCAAAAGTGCGACACGAGGGAAATGTAATATAATCTAAATTTTTTATTTATTTTTTTTATATATATATGAGGTCTTTTCAGAGATGACAGGGTCTCCCTGAGAGTACTGCCAGACAGCAAGTCCTGGAACAATCCTCCGCTATACCAGGGACTGGCCTAAGACTAACCAAAAGAATAACCGCCTGACCTACTGCCAATCCCAAGTAGCCATATGAAATTAAAGTGTGTGGACCACCAACGAAGAAATAATAAAACACCCACTAGTATAAGAAATATACAAAAAAAATCATTAAGATGAAGGTAAACGACATAGTCCAGAAAAACAAATGAATGAA
>VZQC01000845.1:0-13009 GCA_009823505.1 Rhizomys pruinosus | reverse complement strand
GTGTGGCCTTAAACATCCAAAAGGAAAGTATAACCATAAATAAATAAATATTAAGTCCTAAGAAATTGTACTTCAGGTATAAAACTTGAGAACTTAGTAAAAAGTCAAAAGAGCACAGTTGTTTTGCCTGTCTTCCTGGCAAGTGCAGCTACCCTGTGGCTGCCACTGCCTTTGCCATCCTTCAAAGATGTGAGAAGACACAGCTTTTTAGCCTTCCAATATGGACTGAAGACTCATGTCTCTCCAAGAATCCTCAAACTTTCAGTGCCAGAGGGGGACTGCTGAGACATCCAGCTTGTGGACTGAGCTACTACTGGGGTTTCAGCCTCTTTAGAGTATAGACTGCCATTGTTGGACTACCCAGGCTGTATCATGGAGACCAGTCCAGGAAGATCAAGACAGGCCATGGTGCTTACTGGACCTCATTTGGTGACCATGGGAAGGGAAAACCCCAGTGTGGAGCACAAGGGCAGAACTGATGGTGGTTTGGGCTTGCCAAGGAGGAGACTTCAAACATGACATCTTTCAGCCTAAAAAAAAAAAAAAAAGAAAGAAAGAAAAATCATAAGCTGAAGATGCTAAAAGATACATGTGCCATGCATCTATGCTTATTTTGGAGTGATGCAAATTGGAAGGAACAACAACAGCAGCAAAACTGGGTCAAAAAGCTTACTGAAATGGTGAACTTCTGCTTGAAACTAGTAAACTTCTGCATTGAGAATTTTGATAAAGACTGAGAAGAAGAAAAATATGTTTGGCAGAATGCATGAGCTTTGGTGGGGTGGGGGTAGTGAGGGGGGCACAGGTCTATATTTGATTTGTAATGTAATTTTTTATGAAATGCACAGAGCTTCAATAAAACATTGGCAAAGAAGAGAGCAAAAGTCAAATATGACTCAATAAATGGCATAACATTTTTCTGAATAAAAGGTCTGCTTTCAAACTGAGGCTATAGCTCAGTGGCAAAGCACTTGCTTAGAATCCTCCAGTGAAGGCCTGGGGTGTGGCTCAGTGGTAGAGCACCTGCCTAGAATCCCTCAGTGAGGGGGTGGGGATGTGGCTGAGTGGTAGAACACCTGCCTAGAATCCCCCAGGGAGGGGCTGGGGGGTGTGGCTCAGTGGTAGAACACCTGCCTAGAATCCCCCAGGGAGGGGCTGGGGGGTGTGGCTCAGTGTAGAGCACCTGCCTAGAATCCCCCAGTGAGGGGCTGGGGATGTGACTGACTAGTAGAGCACCTATCTAAACATGTACAAGTCACTGGATTCAATTCCCAACCTCACACACACACACACACACACACACACACACAAGGATATTTTTCTTAAACAAATGTCACAGTTTCTGATCAGCCTTAAAACCAAACTAAGTGTGCTGGCTGCATATAAATCCGATATCTGATTTTTCTTCTTATGTGTCTGAGTGTTTTCTTTGCATATATGTAAGTGTACCACATGCATGCAATGCCTGAAGAGGCCAGAAAAGGCCATTAGATCCCTTGGAACTGGAGTTATATTCAGTTGTCAGTATCATGTGGGTGCTGGGAATCAAACCCAGGTCCTCTGTAAGAGCAGCCAGTGCTCTTAATCACTGAGGCATCTCTCCAGCCACAAATCTGAGTCTTAAAATGCCTAACTGGGCAGGGCCTCTTTGGGTTCAGGGCAAGTGATATGGTATAAAATCTCCCCAACTCTTCTAACCAGACAACCCCAAAGCAGTTCAGCTTATTATGAAAATTCAGAGAGGTTTAGATTCATAAAGCAAAATGTGTAGCTGGGTAGAGAAGCATATTTTGTTTCTGTTTTGGTTTGGTTTTGCCTGCTGTTAATGAAATTCTTTGTGTCCCAGGACAGGTGAATTATTTGACAAGAAGAAAAAGCAAATACACATAAGACATGTATTAGTCCATCAGATTCTGATAGACTAAAAGGACGTTTTGGCAACTGCTATAAAATGCTGCCCTCTGGTGGTAAGGTCCTTCCATATTTATTAACAAAAACAAAAAGGGGAAAGGAATGAGTTTCTTAAGTAAAGAAACCCTAACCTTCAGGGGTTTGTGCTTCTAACTTGCAGAAAAATCTGAACAAAAACCCCCACAAGATTTTACTGGCAAAAATAAATAAATAAATAAATAAATAAATAAATAAGTAAATAAATAAATAAATAAATAAATATTTTACTGGCATGGGTTGTGGGGACCCTCCCTGCCGCGTCCCACATAATCTAGTCATGTTATTACAAGTCAAGTTTTCTCAGCCAGCTCAGGGATCTCTCCAGATAGAGCTGTCTCTTCTCTTCTCTTTCTTTTTCTCTCTTTTCTGCAGCCCCAGCTGGCCTGGGACTCATTATATAGAACAGGTTGGCCTGGAACTCACAGACCAACCCCTGCCTCTGCCTCCTGAGAGCTGGCATTAAAGGTGTGCACCACCACGCCCAGTCAGAGCTGTTTTTGAGAGTTTTTTTTGTTTTGTTTTGTTTTTTTTTTGTAGGGCTGGAGAGATGGCTCAGCAGTTAAGAGTCCTGACTGCTCTTGCAGAGGACCCGGGTTTGATTCCCAGCAGCCGCAGGGCAGCTAAGAACCGGTTTTTAAGCTGGGCATGGTGGCGCACACCTTTAATAGCACTCGGGAGGCAGAGGCAGGCGGATCTCTGTGAATTCAAGGCCGTTCCCTGCAAGAGCAGCTGGGAATTACAGTCCAGTTCCTAGCACCTACATCAGGCAGCTCAACTCCAACCCAAGGGGCTCTGACGCCCTCTTCTGGCCCACGCAGGCACCTAGGTGGTGAGGAAGAACAAAATGTGAATGGTGACTTTTTTTTTCAGATCTTGCAGTCTCAAGGCCTGTTACAGCTAAAGTTCAAATGACAGATTTCTGCTTATTTGTGTTGTATTTCCTGAGACCTGGGTCTCACTATGTGGCTCAGACCTGGAACTATTTTTTGATGTACCTGTATGACTGTACTGCCCGCATTTGTGTAAGTGCACTCGAATCGTGCGATGCTTGTGGAGGTCAGAGAGAGTGTCAGAATTCCCTCAAAATGGAATTACAGACTGCTTTGTGGAGGTCAGAGAGAGTGTCAGAATTCCCTCAAAATGGAATTACAGACAGTTGTTAGCTGTCGTGGGTGCTGAGAACTGAGCCTAGGTCCTCTGCAAGAACAGCCAGTGAGTGCTCTAACCACTGAGCCATTATCAGCCCAAACTCTGAAACTGTATATTATCTATTTCTTTAAAAAATTTATATATATTATATATTATATATATATATATATATTAAATAATGTAAGAACTGTATGCCTGTTTGCTTGGAGGCCACAGGTTGACACCAGGTATCTTCCCCAATCACTCTCCACCTTTCCTGTTTGAGACAGGGTCTCTCACTGAACCTGGAGTTTAGCAGTTTGGCTGGCTGGCCAGTGAGCTCCAGGGATCGACCCATCTTAGCCTCCCCAGCACTGGGATTATGGAAGTGTAGCCGTCATGCCTGAATTTTTATGAGGGTAATGGTGATCCAGACTCAGGCATTCATGCTCTCATGATAAGCGCTTTACTAACTGAACCATCTCCCCCAGCCCACCTGTAACATGGATCACTGGGGCTGACAATAAGCTGAACACATCCTTCAGGTGCAGATTTCAGGTATACTGGTACACTCCCATATCTTCTGCACTCAGAATCAGGGTCCCACTCTGCCAGAGAGTAGATGAAACAATTAACATCCCTAGCTGGGCAAGGTGGAACAAACCTGGATTCCCAGCACTGGGAAGGCTGAACCAGGAGGATTGCTCCAAGTTCAAGGCCAGCCTAGGATACATCTCTAAAGAACAAAACAAAAGGGCGGGTGAAATGGTTCCACAGAAGTACTGACTGCAGGGGGCTGGAGATGGCCTTGCAGTTTAAGTTGACGACTGCTCTGGCAGAGGAACCAGGTTCAATCCCCAGCACCCCACATGGCGGCTAGAGAACCGTCTGTAACTCCAATTCCAGGAGAACTCCAGTTCCAGGGAATCCGACACCCTCTTCTGATCTCCGCGGCATTGCACGACACGGTGCCAAAAAACCTACATGCAGACAGTACATTCATACACATAAAAAACAAAAATTTAAAAAAAGAAGTGCTGACTACAAAAGCCTGATGAGCTACTCATGTGCCTACACCCTGGTGATACCCAGTACCTCTAGGATCAAAATATTCATGCCAGGCATGGTGGCGCACACCTTTAACTACAGCATTGGGGAGGCAGAGGCAGGTGGATCTCTGTGAGTTCAAGGCCAGTCTGGTCTACATAGAGAGTCCAGTACAGCTGGGGCTACAGGGAGACCCTGTCTCAAAAAGACGGAAAAAAAAAATTCCCAAAAGGAATACAGGGAGCTCTTGACTGTTAAGATCAACTTGGGTGTTAAGAACCATGAAGGGGCTGGAGAGATGGCTTAGCGGTTAAAGCACTAACTGCTCTTGCAGAGAACCCGGGTTTGATTCCCAGCACCCACATGGTGGCTAAGAACCCTCTTAGGCCAGGCGTGGCCGCATGCCTTTAATCCCAGCACTCAGGAGGCAGGGGGAGATCTCTGAGTTCAAGACCAGCCTGGTCTACAAAGTGAGTTCCAGGCCAGCTGGGGCTACAGGAAAACCCTGTCTCGAAAAGACCAAAAAAAAAAAAAAAAAAAAAAAGCATGAAGACTACGGCATGCTGGTGAAAAGAGTCCAGAGATAGCAATGGCCATTATTATTTCTGCATAGGAAGAAGGCTCCTGAGGAGTTAGGGCACATGGTTAGTTAAGTAGAGAAGTGGTTTATTATTCCAGAAAAGGATCAAGTTGAGGCACAAAGAAATAGTGTGAGTCAAAACCACTCCCTACAGGGATCCAAGTTGAAGGATTTAGTGTTAGGGCGCCAAGACTGTTTTAACGTCCAAATATAAATAGGCCTTTCAGGGGTGTATTGGGACCCTGTTGATTATTGAAGAGTATCTTAGCTTTAACTATCAACTTGGGGTCTGGAGAAATGGTTCAGTGTTTAAGAGCAAGTATTGCTATTTCAGAGGACCTCGAGTTCAGGTCCCAACACTCCAGCTGCAGGGGATCTGATGCTCCCTTCTCGCCTTGGTGGTTGCTGCACTGGTGTACACACACCAGTATACACATACACACACATACACATACACACACACATATACACATACACACACATACACATCACACACACATACACATACACACACACATATACTTATAATTTTTTAAAAAATGTCTTTAGGGGGCCTAGAGAGATGGCCTAGCAGTTAAGAGCGCCAACTGCTTTTGCAGAGAACCCGGGTTCGATCCCCAGCACCCACATGGTGGCGTGAGAACCGTCTTTAACTCCATTCCAGGGGAATCTGACACCCTCTTCTGACCTCCGGCAGCATTGCATGACACGGGTACACAAACCTACATGGCAACAGTACATTCATAAACAAAACAAAATACAATAATAAAATAAAAAATTCTTAGGGGCTGGAGAGATGGGCTCGTGGCTAAGAAGCACCTATACTGCTCTTGCAGATTTGACCTTGGTNATATTACCAGGGACGGTGTTAGCTGTATACGTGGGTGATGCGAAACTGAGACTATGGTCCTCTGCAAGAACAGAACAGCAGTGAGTTGCTCTAACCAATGAGCCATTATCTAGACCCACAACCTACTGGAAATACTGTTTTAATCTCTGCTTAAAATAATTTAATATATTATATCATATATATTATATATAGTATTATATATATATTTGTAAGAAATATGTATGCCTGTTGTGCGGAGGCACAGGGTGACACCAGGTTTCTTCCCCAATCACTCTCCACCTCCTTTCCGTTGAGACAGGTCTCTCACTGAACCTGGAGTTATCAGTTTGGCTGGCTGGCCAGTGAGCTCAGGGATGCACCCATCTTAGCCTCCCCAGCACTGGGATTATGGAAGTGTAGCCGTCATGCCTGAATTTTTATGAGGGTAATGGGGATCCAGACTCAGGCATTCATGCTCTCATGATAAGCGCTTTACTAACTGAACCACTTCCCCAGCCCACCTTAACATGGATCACTGGGGCTGACAATAAGCTGACACATCCTTCAGGTGCAGATTTCAGGTATACTGGTACACTCCCATATCTTCTGCACTCAGAATCAGGGTCCCACTCTGCCAGAGAGTAGATGAAACAATTAACATCCCTAGCTGGGCAAGGTGGCACAAACCTGGATTCCCAGCACTGGGAGGCTGAACCAGGAGGATTGCTCCAAGTTCAAGGCCAGCCTAGGATACTCTCTAAAGAACAAAACAAAAGGGGGTGAAATGGTTCCACAGAAGTACTGACTGCAGGGGGCTGGAGATGGCCTTGCACAAGTTTAAACTTGGGCTCCCAGAGGAACCGGTTCAATCCCCAGCACCCCACATGGGGCTGAAGAAACGTCTGTACTCCAATTCCAGGAGAACTCCAGTTCCAGGGAATCCGACACCCTCTTCTGATCTCCGCGGCATTTCAGACACAGGTGCACAAAAAAAAAAAAATAACAAAAAAAAAAAAAAAAAAATTAAAAAACAAAAAAATTTTAAAAAACAGAACATGAGTGCTACAAAAGCCTGATGAGCTACTCATGTGCCTACACCCTGGTGATACCCAGTACCTCTAGGATCAAAATATTCATGCCAGCCTGTGGCGCACACCTTTAAACCCAGCATGGGGTGGCAGAGGCAGGTGGATCTCTGTGGTTCAAGGCCAGCTGGTTACATAAGAAGTTCCATACAGCTGGGGCTACAGGGAGACCCTGTCTCAAAAAAAAAAAAAACAAAAAAATTATCCAAAAGGAAATCAGGGAGCTCTTGACTGTTAAGATCAACTTGGGTGTTAAGAACCATGAAGCTGAGAGATGGCTGGCTGGAGAGATGGCAAAGGTTAAAGCACGACTGCTCTTTGCAGAGAACCCGTGTTTGATTCCCAGCACCCCACCTGGTGGCTAAGAACCCTCTTAGGCCAGGCGTCGGCGCATGCCTTTATCCCAGCACTCAGGAGGCAGTGGGAGATCTCTGAGTTCAAGACCAGCCTGGTCTACAAAGTGGTTCCAGGCCAGCTGGGGCTACAGAAAACCCTGTCTCAAAAGACCAAAAAAAAAAAAAAAAAAAAAGATGAAGACTAACAGGCAGCTGCTGGTGAAAAAGAGTCCAGAGATAGCAATGGCCATATTATCTGCATAGGAAGGAAGGCTCCTGAGGAGTTAGGGACATGGTTAGTTAAGTGAGAAGTGGTTTTATATTCCAGAAAAGATCAAGTTGAGGCACAAGAAATAGTGTGAGTCAAAACCACTCCCTACAGGGATCCAAGTTGAAGGATTTAGTGTTAGGGCGCCAAGACTGTTTTAACGTCCAAATATAAATAGGCCTTTCAGGGGTGTATTGGGACCCTGTTGATTATTGAAGAGTATCTTAGCTTTAACTATCAACTTGGGGGGCTGGAGAAATGGTTCAGTGTTTAAGAGCAAGTTTGCTATTTCAGAGGACCGGGTTTAGTCCCAAAACACTCCAGTGCAGGGGATCGATGCTCCCTTCTCCCTTGGTGGTTGCTGCACTGGTTTACACACACAGTAACACATACACCACACATACACACAACACATACACATAACATCATACACACACACAAATACACACACATACACATACACACAACACATATACTTATAATTTTTTTAAAAATGTCTTTAGGGGGCCTAGAGAGATGGCCTAGCAGTTAAGAGCGCCAACTGCTTTTGCCGAGAACCCGGGTTGATCCCCAGCACCCACATGGTGGCTGAGAACCTCTTTACTCCATTCAGGGGAATCTGACACCCTCTTCTGACCTCCGCAGCATTGCATGACACGGGTACACAAACCTACATGCGACAGTACATTCATAAACACAAAACATAAAATAAATAAATAATAATAAAAACATAAGGGGCTGGAGAGATGGGCTCAGTGGCTAAGAGCACCCACTGCTCTTGCAGAGACCTTGGGTCAATTTCCCGCACCCACCAAAGTAGCTAAGAACCGTCTTTAAGCTGGTGTGTGTGGCGCACGCCTTTAATCCCAGCACTTCGGGGGCAGGTTGATTAGCTAGCTCCTTATACAGCCCCGGAACATGTGGCCAAAAATCTGGGCTGGGCTCGGACATCAATTAACAATGTCTGGTGAGTGCAGCGCCATGGCAGAGATGAAGCCGGCTGTGGATGAAATTTCCCTGAAGGTTGGGCCTATGGGACCTGGACAAGGCCAGAGGTAGCATGGGCTACTTCGATGGACTTGGCGACAGTGAAAAGGAGTATCTGCGACATTTTTAATGATTTGAAGATTCTTTGAGAGAATGTAGTGAAGCCATTGATGTTGTGTATGCGTGGTGGTTGAATGAGGCGAGGAAGAGGTGTGGGCGAATGAAGATAAGGAAAAGGGAAGGGGAAAGAAAAATTTAGGAGTGGAATATTCGGTAATTGTTTGCTTAATAAAAAGTCCTTTTTCCTTCGTCTTTTCTTCATTTTTTTTTTTTTTCTTTGGCATTCTCAGTACTTCTTTCTGCTACTCTAAGATCCTGGGTGACGATAGATGTGCCAGTGGAGTCTGAATGAGCTGGAAATGCTCTTGGTAGGACGGTGGTGGATCCAGAACTGGAGGCGATGAGATCAGTTGCGTACCTCCATTAAGATCATGGAAAATAGACTGAGTCCACCGGAGGGAATGAGCCCTCTACTGTTCGCCTGTGTTCGTGCATCATCTCCGCGTGAATTAGCAATACCCTTGGGTGCACCTACATGGTATTTCACATTCAATAAAAACATTTTAAAAAAACAAGCACCATCACAAATAAAAACCAAAACAAAAAGTAATGTCTGGTTCTCCAGCACGACCCACAGGCCAGTCCCATTTGGGCAACCCCTCCGCTGAGACTCCTTCCTCAGAGGACTCTTAAGTCGTGTCAAGTTGAGAGTTAAAAGACTTCTTTGGTCTTTTAAGAAAGGTCTCCCTGTAGCCACAGATGGCCTTGGAACTCATATGTAGACCAGGCTGGCCTTTGAACTCCCAGAAGGCCCACCTCCTCTTGCTCTTGAGTGCTGTGGACTAAAGGGTTGTGCCCCCACAACCACGGCCTATTATTTATTATTTAGGTGTGTGTTGAGAATGTATTATGGGTGTGTTCACATGCATCGCAAGGACCGTAGTGGCTAGGAGAGGAGGATCGCCTTGAAAACTGGAGTTTACGGGTGGGTGTTGTGAGCGACATGGGTTGCTGGGAACCCGAACCTATGTCCTCTGTAAGGCCGTAAGAGCTCTTAACTGCTGAGCCATCTCTCCGTACAGTGACCACATCTTTTGTCCTCTTAATAGAAGGTAAATTGGTATGGTGAAAGGGCTAAAGGGAAACCCGACCTGGGCTCAATTTCCAGCACCCACAAAGTAGCTAAGAACCGTCTTTAAGCTGGGTGTGGTGGCGCACGCCTTTAATCCCAGCACTCGGGAGGCAGGTTGATTAGCTAGCTTCCTTATACAGCCCAGGACCATGTGGCCAAAAATCATGGGCTGGGCCCTCGGACATCAATTAACAATGTCTGGTGAGTGCAGCGCCATGGCAGAGATGAAGCTGGCTGTGGATGAAATATTCCCTGAAGGCGTTGGGCCCTATGTGGACCTGGACAAGGCCAGAGGTAGCACTGGGCTCTTGATGGACTTGGCAGCCAGTGAAAAGGCAGTTCATGCAGACATTTTTAATGACTTTGAAGATCTCTTTGACGATGATGATGTCCAGTGAAGCCATCTGGATGTCTGTGCTCTGCTCTGTGGTGCGTCCTGAACTTGAGGGAGGATCAGATGGTGTGGGGACCTCATGAAGATCACTGGAGATTAGGACCTGGTCCACCAAGGTAGGACAACTAACTGTCTGAGCACCTGGACGTGCTCATCATCTCCGAGTGTACATCCCTTGGTTCTTTTTTTCAATTAAAAAAGCAGCACCATCACAAATAAAAACAAAACAAAAAATAATGTCTGGTTCTCCAGACACGACCACAGGCCAGTCCCATTTGGGCAACCCCTCCTCTGAGACTCCTTCCTCAGAGGACTCTTAAGTCGTGTCAAGTTGAGAGTTAAAGACTTATTTGGTCTTTTTAAGACAGGGTCTCCCTGTAGCCCCAGCTGGCCTGGAACTCACTATGTAGACCAGGCTGGCCTTGAACTCCCAGAGATCCACCTGCCTCTGCCTCCTGAGTGCTGGGACTAAAGGCGTGTGCCACCACACCCAGCTTATTATTTTATTTCATGTCTAGGTGTGTGTGAGAATGTATATGGGTGTTCCACATGCATGCCAGAGACCGTAGTGGCTAGAGAGGGGAATGGATCCCCTGAAACTGGAGTTACGGGTGGGTGGTTGTGAGCCGACATGGGGTTGCTGGGAACCGAACCTATGTCCTCTGTAAGAGCCGTAAGAGCTCTTAACTGCTGAGCCATCTCTCAGCTACAGTGACACACTCTTTTTGTCCTCTCTAATAGAAGGGTAAATTGTATGGTGAAAGGGTCCCCAGGGAAATGGGCTTTTCCCTGTTGTTAATGATCCTAAGGCAAGGGGAGGCCTGGCTCAAGAGGCTACCATCTCAAAAGACTGCACCCTCACCTGGCATGTGAGGAGCCGTGAGGAAGCAGAACCGGTGTTCACATACAGTCATTAGAATACTGGAAGGTGGGGTGTACTGGAGAGCTGGCTCGGCAGTTAAGAGCACTGACTGCTCTTCCAGAGGACCTGGGTTTGGTTCCAAGCACCGGCATGGCAGCTAACAACTCTCTTTAACTCCAGTTCTGGGGAATCCAGTGCCCTCTACTGGCCTCCTCAGGCATTGCACTCCCCTGGTTCACTTACATACATGCAAAGCAAAACACTCATATACATAAAATTAAAATAAAAAGGAGGTTGTGATGGTTAATGTTGATTGTCACCTTGACAGGATCTAGAATCACCTAGGGGACAACCCCCTGGGCATGTGTGTGAGATTTTCTAGATTAGGTTAACTGAGGTGGGAAGACTCACCCTAATATGAGCAGCACCCTCCATGGACTGGGATCCCAGACTGAATTCAAAGGAGAAAGCCCATGGGGGAACCAGTATTCATCTCTCTCTGCTTCCTGTGGGGTGCTACGCAACCAGCTGCCCCCCACCCTCATCCCTACTAAGATGAGCTGTGCCCTCAAAAGGTGAGCCAAAATAAACCCTTCTTCCCCTAAACTTCCAATATCACCACTCTGGGGACCAAGCCTTTACTAAAACACATGGATCCCTGGAAGATCCCAATTTGTAGGACAGAAGTTCTACTTAATACATGGTAAGTTGTGGACACTGGGCACAGAGTTGGGGCAATGACTCAGGTAGTAACACGCTTACCATGCAGGCATAGGGACTGGAGTTCAGATCCGGAGAATCCACATAAAAGGCTGGGCATAGGTCGGGCTTGGTGTCGCATGCCTTTAATCCCAGCACTCGGGAGGCAGAGGCAGGCGGATCTCTGTGAGTTCAAGGCCATCCTGGTCTACAGAGCAAGTTCCAGGCCAGGTGAGGCTACAGGGAGACCTTGTCTCAAAAAGACAAAAAAAAAAAAAAAAAAAAAAGGCTGGGCATAGAGGTGTATGCTGCAATGTAAGTGGCAATGGCAGAGACAGGCAGACCCCCTCAACCTCATTGGCCACCCAGCCTTGCTGAACCAAGAAGATTCAGGTTCATTGAGAGACGCTGACTCAACAAATAAAAGCAGACAGTGACTGAGGAAAAACAGAAAGAAGGACAGATGGCGTAAACCTCTGACCTCCATACACGCACAAACAAGTACATACATAACACCACACAACACACACACACACACACACACACACACAAGAATACTGGGCACAAGTCATGTCTGTCCCAGCTTGTGCACAGGAAGATCCTCCAAGCCCGAAGAGGTAAACTGGAACTATCAGAAGCTACAGCCTCCACCAATGCCCTCCTCAGAAAGTAGTGATGACACTTAGTGTAGTGGGTGGTGCCAGCCATAGTGGTGCATGACTTTAATCCCAGTACACATACCTATAATCCTAGCACTTGGGACGCAGAGTCAAGAGGAGCATGATTTCTTTTTCTTTTTCTTTTCTTTTTTTTGCCAGTTTTGTGTTTTGCTGTAAACTGCGGCCACCTCAGGCCTTGACCTTGTACTTGCACCTCGGGTAAAGCTGCTCCTTCTGCTGCTGCTTCTTGGTCTTCAGCTTCTCGAGTTTGGTGAGGCGGCGGCGCATGACTCTCGTCTTCTTAGGCCACAGGGCCAGGGGCTTGTACTTCTTGCCCTTGCAGATTTCCTGAGACTTTCTTCTTTTGAGTCCTTGGTTAATCGACGGTGGGATCAAGGGCAGATGGATTTTCCGGACCAGCTTGAATCGTCCGGTTGTTTGGCAGCTCCCTCCTCCTCCTTCTTCCCTGGAAGGTCTCGAGCCTTAATCTTGGCCTTGGCTGCTCTGCTAGCCCCCGCCGTCGTCCAAGGGAAAGAGAAGACAATGATTTCAAGGCCAGCCTAGGCTACGCAAAGTGAATTTAAGGCCAGCCTTGGATACACAGCAAGAGTTTCATCTGAACAACCAAAAAGGTCAGAATCAGGCTCCCGCCTCAGAGAAATAAGCTTGGGCAGAATTAAGGACATAAACACAAAGACCTTCAATATTCTTCCTAAGAGAACTCATGTTATTCAGAGCTGAAGTGAGCGCTTGGGGAATCTCAAGCTAAAGTTTGTAGTTGAAATGATGGAGATTTTGTTATTTCACAGTTAGGAGGCTGATAACTATGAGAGCGGCAGGCAATTTATAGACCGGTAGAATTTTAGTAGCAGGAAACAGGAGAAAGGGCTCAGTGGTTAAGAGCTTAAAAGCACCTACTGCTCTTGCAGAGGACCACGTTCAATTCCACACCCACATGACAGATAACAGCAGTCTGTAACTTCCAATTCCAGGA
>VZQC01000836.1:1399433-1469136 GCA_009823505.1 Rhizomys pruinosus | reverse complement strand
TTTTTTTTGGTCTTTTTGAGACAGGATCTCCCTGTAGCCCCAGCTGGCCTAGAACTCACTTTGTAGACCAGGCTGGCCTTGATCTCACAGAGATCCACCTGCCTCTGCCTCCCAAGTACTGGGATTAAAGGTGTGCGCCACCACGCCCTGCTTGGTTACCATTTTTAATAGTGGCCAGTGCCACAAAGAAAATCAGGGAGGTAATGAGGTAAAATAGAATAGTGGAAATGGCCCGTTTTAAAGAGGCCAAGGCAGGACTTAAGAACACTGACTGCTCTTGAAGAAGACCTGGGTTAGATTCTCAGCACCCATATGTCAGCTAATAACCATCCATAACTCCAGTTCCAGGAAATCCAATGCCTTCTTCTTCTGACCTCCAAAGGCATTGCACAACACAAGTGCACTTACACACATGCAGGCAATGCACTCATACACATAAAATTAAGAAATAAACTAAAAAATATTTAAAGAGCCCAAGGCAGTCAGTCACTTGAGAGCTAACAGAAGGTACACATTTGAGCTTCACTAGGTCCTGACATCTTTTTTAATTCTTGTTTTCACTGAGACCTAGAGAAGTAAAAACTCTCAGGTAATAGTTGACCGTGGATCTTTAGAGACAACAATTAATCAGAGATCAGATAGATGTCTGTTTAATCTTTTGAACAAAATTAGACTTTGACCACACGTACAACATAGAGCTCCTAGGAGACAGAGCTGGGAGCCCTGAGGGGCAGGAGGAGGATGGGATGACTCTAACTAATGCTAATGGTGGGGAAGTGCTTGGTAGAGCTTGCAAAGCAGCAAGCAGGGACAGCAGGGCGGCGACCGTGTGACCTCCTGGAAGATGTTCATGTGCACAGTGAAGGCCTTGGGATGAACATGTGTCCTTACCTGCCTGGAGCCCTCTGCGCTTTCTCCTGCACTTGCCAGCCTTTCCTCTGCCGCCTTTTTTCTTGGCTGATTTAGATGTTACCAGAAGAAAAAAAGTAGAGATTCACAGCTGACTTTTCTCCAGACCTTTTATTCATCCTAGTCCTCAGCCCCCTTATCCATAATTATTGGCATCTGAGCCGAAACTTGCTGCTAAACTACTCACCAATTTATGCAGGCTCCACAGCATCGATCCCAGCAGAGACGTATTGGCCTTTCCAGCGAGGGCCTCCCTCCTGAAGGAGTAACTGCCCAGGCAGGCAACCCCGACTAGAGGAAGTCCACTGTGTCCACCCAGTGTCCAGGCAGCCTGGCATCAGGAGTGTGGCTGGAGGCTCATAACCATTTGACCTCTGTCAGGCTGGAGCCCCTAACCCGGTGCTCCCAACTGCAAGACAGTGATGTCTTAGGTATTCTTCACTCTGCCTCTTGCCCAATGATAATCAATGATAATCCTAGAAAAGCAAGAAAGGAGAGTAGAGATCAGATTTGTTCAGGGCCACCCACCGCCATCACGGGCTCAGCAGCCTTGTAGAGGACAAAGCTATAGCAAATACAATGCAGGTGCACCCATCACAATCAGCCAGTGGTCAGGGGAACACTGCAAAAGGAAAGGAGAAGTATACATGGGTGGAGGGCTTCGGGGAGTGAGTCCAAAAGCTATTGACACAAAAGGGGTCAGCTCTGTGCTAAAGAGAGACCTTTTCCCTCCTACGATTTTTTCTCCTTGGATCAGCCTTGGCAATTGTCCCCAAGACAAGAAGGAGCCTAGGCCACTCTGCAAATTCATGAGGCTGGGGAGCCACCCAAGCTGGGCATATGCATGATTATTACAGGAAGAGGGAGACATTTGAACTATTTAGCATCTCGCCGTTGGAAGGGACTACTGCAAAGACGTGGGAAGGGGAGACAAATGGGGTGGGGGAAATTTTCTAATCTTCATAAAATCTGTTTGCCTTTTCCAGTAAGTAAAGGACTGAGTGATTGCACGTCTGGTCCTGATTTAATATCATCAACTGGAGTGAGAAAGACCTGAGAGAAAATAATTAGAAGCGTCTCCACATTATGCCTTTCCTGGGCTATGCCTTTAATACATTCTCTTGTTAGCAATAAGCCGGTTCTATATAAACAGCGTCTTTCTCAGCAGGATACAGCAAGTTAATAAGGTACTTTTAACACCCATTAAAGCTCCCATGCTTCCAGAATGTACTTAAAGAGGTAGTGCAGCTTTGCTGGTACTCCACATATTTCAACGGGGAAGACGCAGGTGAAGAAGGTGGCAGAAAGGAACAGGTTCTCGGAACACATTGCTTTCTTCTTCCCACTGTTCAGTGGTGGAAGATAAGGGAAGAGGGGTTATGAGGCTTTATCCTGAAAAGACTGTGCACATAAAGCAGGGCAGAATTTGTACCACAAAGGTTCATTCACATCTTTTTCCTGCGTGTGTCTATGTGTCGGTGTCTGAGTGTACATTCATATTGCGGAGAGCAGCGGCCAACCTTGGATATCATTCCTAGAGGTCAGCTACCTTAATTTGTTGGAGGCAGGATCTCCCACTGACCTGGAATGCCCAAAGCTAACTGGACACCAATGCCAAGGCTCCTCCTGTCTCTCCCTCCCCAGTACAGAGATTACAAACATGTGCCACGATACCGACACCCAGCCTTCCCATAGAGGTCAGACAGTCATGTTTGCTAGCTAGACAAGGATGTTACCAACTGAGCTGTCTCCTAGCCCAATTCCCAGCTTTTTTTAAAGATTATTTTCTTTTGTTATTCCAAGAAGATATTTTAAACTTTCATTGTCCTTTGAGGAAAGCGGATGAGTCACCAAAGTTTAGAAGCTGTAGGTCATTATCAATTGTCTTCAGTTATCAAAGTAAGTTTCTTCAGAGATCTGCTGGTTATCACTGAATGGGAGGCAGATACTCCTTTCTGACTCTCCTTCATCAGCCAGCAATAGTAAAGGGTATTTGAGATCAATTTTATTTGCCATTAACCAAAGCTTGTTAGACACCAACCTGGTTACTTCTATTTCTTTATCTTTCTTCATTATGGTACTTTCATGGGAAAATGTGGACATGTTTTTAAAAACAGCTCTAGGAAGGACCCATGGCCTCTTCCTGACATTAACTTCATTATTTTTGCTAGCAACTCTGCAATAGCACCACATCAAATACCTTATCAATCTTTTACACTTTGAGGGGTTTGAATGAGACTGTCCCCCCTATAAGCTCCAAGTATTTGGACATTTCGTCCCCAATCGGTGGCACTGTTGGAGGCTTTAGAAGGTGTGGCCTTGCTAGAGGAAGCATGCCACTGGGACTGGGCTTTCCTTCGTAAGCCTTGCCAACTCTCCCGTAGTTCTGTTTCCTGTGCCTGATTAAAGATGTGACCACTGGACCTTCTTCTCTGGCCACCACCAGCCCCTTCCTCCAGGCCTCCCCACCATATGGACCCTTTCCCCTGGAGCCGTAAGGGCAAATAAACACCTTCTTCTATAAGTTGCCTTGGTCATGGTGTCTCATCACAGCAACAGATAAGTAACTAATACATGCTTAGGCCAATAGACATTACATGGTGTATTTAATGGTTTATGGTCCTTATTTTGGAATTAGTGAAAGTGATTATTTTGGGAATTATTATAACCCTACGGGCCCAAAGCCACCATCTAAAATTCTGTACTCTTTTGAGACATACAACAGATAGTTTTAAGTGTAAAGTAAACTCATGTAGTTCCCTTAAATTATTATTTAAATTGGCAAAGGATCTATGAGTCACTTACCTAGACCTCTCAACATTTAAAGCAAAACCATGAAGACCGACACAGCTTAACCTGCTTTCTGTATTCTTCCTCTGGTGAAGCAAGCATGGTTTTGTTGTTTGTTTGTTTGTTTGTTTGTTTTGTCTTTTCAAGACAGGGTCTCCCTGTAGCCTCAGCTGTCTTGGAACTCACTCCATAGACCAGGCTGGCCTTGAACTCACAAAGATCCGCCTGCCTCTGCCTCCTGAGTGCTAGGATTAAAGGTGTGCACCACCATGCCTGGCTGCAAGCATGGTTTTACAAAATAAAATGATATTCCTAGATTCTCATAAGAAAACCTGAAGACCAGACCAAAAAAAAAGCCTGGCGTGGTGGCTCACACCTTTAATCCTAGCACTTGGGAGGCAGAGGCAGGCGGATCTTTGTGAGTTCAAGGCCAGCCTGGTCTACAGAGTGAGTTCCAGGACAGCTGGGGCTACAAGGAGACCCTGTTTCAAAAAGACCAAAAAAAAAAAAAAAAAAAAGAAAAAACCTGAAGACCAAATGGATGAGCTTCATAGCTTTAACTCTAATTGGCTTTATATGATCAATATTTAAATTAGTAAATAAATTGACAAATAAATTTACTTAATGTACTTCACACATTAAAAATCATTTGATATCTAGTAACATTTTGTGTTAATGTTTACAAGGTTACTCTTCTCATATTTGTGTTTTGTCCTTCTATTAACATATTACTTTTAGCTTGAAGAATATAAAAATATAGTTTAATGTTTGAAAGTGTGTACTTCAGAAAACTTCTACTTGAGTGTGTCACAAAAAAAGAGGGTTATGCATCATTGATTTGGAGGTGAGAGGTCATATATTTTGTTTCTTAGTGAGAATTTCTCATCATTCAAAAAGTATTCCATATTGTGAAGACTTAAATGAGAAAAATATCTGTACTTGTAATACTTAAAATCACTGTACTTGTAATACTTAACATCATTTTAGATCAAGAGGGGTATTCTAAGACTTCATATTTTAGTGATAAGAAAATAGAGCTCCATTAAATATGACTGATTATAAGGCAAACGGGCAAAATAGAACTTTGAATTAAGTGACGTTCAGCTAACTGACAATATTCCTTAAGTAATTAAAGGAAAACCTACTAACAGCCCTAGAGTCTGCTGAAAAGCCAGCATATGATACAATTTGAAAAGAAAAGCACAATAAATCCTGTCTTGTGCTCTGGGCTATGTAACAGGATAGCTGTATGGCAGTCTGTCTTAACTGATAACCAGGAGCAAAGTGGCTAACATCTTTTCGTTTATTGAACACATTTAGTTATTATCAACCAGCTGTGGGGACTAAAGTTGATATTCCTGCACTAATCAAAAGATGACATGCACAGTAGTAATATGCTAGCAATTGTACTCATATGATTTTGATTTTGACTCCTATCTTGTTTCTACACTCAGTTCTACTCTGATTTTTTTCTAAATGAACACAGAATTGACCCAACAGTGAGATTTATTCTTGTTGTTCTCCATTCACTCATTCACCACTGTAAGCCCTTCAAAGGGACATCTACCGCACATCAGGTCCCGTGAAATACCCTGCTCACTGATGAAGATGACCTTGCTGTAGTCTAGAGCAGCAGAAGCAAGTAGAGGCTGGCTTGGTTCTTGCAGGACATCCCTTTGGTTAACAGGGTTGCCCTGGAGTGCCTCCCGAGGCAAGAAATAGAACTTGTGGGTGACAAATCAAGATGGACTCAAAAAGTAGAGACCAGGGAAAAGACAGCTTAGGGGAGACTTGGCATCACCATGCAAAAATGATAGCATCGTCCAGAAGGACCACAAGAATCCAGCACACACATGGGCTGAAGCAGCAGAGAGAAAAATCGTACCCCAGAAGGAGAGCACCCTGAAGAACGCTCTGCCAGACAGTCAGCTGCCCAGATGTGGTCCACAAGCTCTACACCATGGCCTCCCTCACTAAAGCTCAAGGTGAATCTATAGAGGAATCCAAAGAAAACACCATGCAAACAGTTCAAGCAGCACCCAGGCGGTATGTTCCTATGACTTGGGAAGCTCAGGCAGAAGGATTTTGAGTTTGAGTCTTCCCTGGGATAAATAAAGCAAGCTGGTGAGATAGTTCACCAGGTGGAGCCCTTGGCAGTACGCCCGGTGGCCTGAGTGTACTCCCTGGGTCCCATGGGATGCAATGCAAGAGCCACTGCCAGAGAGTTGCCCTCTGGCCTCCACACGCATGCCATTGTATGTGTGCCCGCCTCTCCCCAACACACAGTATATGGACAAACATGCAATGGAAAAAATTAATTAATAAATAACCATCTTGCACAGGCTTGGTTCTCATTAAGCTACTTCCCACCTGAAAAGCTATTGGAGTTCTTATTTATTAGAATTATAGCCATATAATCTTTTCTATTAAAACCTTCAAGATAAAGCCTAATTTGGAAATAAATTAGTGTCCACATCAGTGGTAGTCCATCAGTGATTTTATGGAATACCGAAGTACACTCACTCTTCTAAAAGAAGGATATGAACTACCTTAAAATGTATTTCATTAGGGGCTGGAGAGATGGCCTAGCGGTTAAGATCACCGACTGCTCTTGCAGAGGACCCAGGTTCGATCCCCAGCACCCACATGGTGGCTGAGAACTGTCTTTAACTCCAGTTCCAGAGGAATCTGACACCCTCTTCTGACCTCCACGGCATTGCACAACATGGGTGCACAAACCTACATGTAGACAGTACATTCATACACATAAAAAATAAATTTAAAAAATGTATCTCATTATTCTTCAAGTTAAAAATAAATGTTAATATAAGAGTATTGCAACTCTGAGGTGCTTCCATTCAGCATAGAAGACAGAGACAGAAGGAAATCAAAGACTCAAGAAACGAGAGTCATTTTATGAAAGCTAACAGTATTATTTTATTTTCATAAGTAAAAATTCATAGGGTTGGGTGGTGCACACCTTTAATTCCAGCACTTAGGAGACAGAGGCAGGTGGATCTCTGTGAGTTCAAGGCCAGCCTGGTCTACATAATGAGTTCCAGGACAGCTGGGGCAACAGGGAGACCCTGTCTCAAAAAGACCAAAAAAAGAAAAAATTCTGAGCCAGCAAGTTACTTCTGACTACACCTTATCATGATGAATAATCAACACTTCATTTTGTCTTACAAATTAACTTATTTTCTGGGAAAACAGAAATATTATGGAACTTACAGAAAGAAGAAGAGAGGAGAGGAAAGGAGAGAGGGAAGGGGAATGGAGGAAGGGAGGGGAGGAAAGTAACAGTAACTTTTAAGGCATATTATTTTTTTAATGGGCAGCAGTGGAGAATAGATATTGAAACTAATCCAAATTGTGTCATCTGGCTGTGTGACCTTGAGTTTGACCTCTCTACCTTCCATTACATAATCTGAAAATGAGGATGATAGAAACAATCACTAGTATTGTTTGGCGTCTGGTATAATATAATGAGAGCAGGTTGCTTTATGTTTAGCACATTTTAAATGCTCAAGAAGAAATAACTGACAGGAAAGGCCAAAGCAAGCTATGGGCTACTTTGGATTTTATTGCAGAACTTACTAGAGAAGTATTTATTATGGAATAGAAATTAGAAAGTAGGAAAGGATACTCTCAAAGAGTAATATGAATTTCGATAGTAGGGACAGTTTCAAATAGCCAGAGCAAGAACATATCCTCAACACTGATATTTGTGGCGTCAAGCCCCTTCTCCTAACAGTCATTGGCAGCCAGCCCTTTTCCATTGGATTGTGCTCTGGAACTTTCTTAAAGAAATAACAGGCCTAACAATGAGGTTATCTATATATTTTATTGTAAAATAATGGTCTCGAAGTTACTGAACTATATAGTTCAGTTAGCGCCTTGTGTATTTTTCCCTAGTAATTCTTTCTGACTTATTTGTGCTTTCTTGGTTCACAGGTATATTTCACTCTATCTGTTCTATTCTTCCAACAATAGATGTGCCATACTTCAAGGTCAACAAAGGTCTGTATTTGAAACACATTCCATATCTGATTCAATAATGAAAAGAAGTACTTTCGTTCACTTAAGGTTCCTTCTTAGCTCCTCACCAAGCAAGAGTGTTTGGTGAGTACCAACCCCAGGAACTGGGTAATGAGTTATTTATTTTAAATATATTTCATTTTTCCTTCATTTGTTTAAATCTCAAATAAATCATTAGCAGTTTCGTGTTTATTACATGTTTACTCTAAGGAGAAAACGTTTATCTATGTTATGAGGTGTATGTGTTAAAGAGTAAACTGGACTTATTTTTTTCATAGTTTACAACCTTTTAAAAATGTAATTAAACCTCAGCTACAACAGAATTATTTAGAATGGTGTTTATATACATTTATCTTACAATATGCACATTGAGATCAATATCTGAATTAGGAATGTATCTGTGCATGAACTGGACATTTTTTTTTTTGGTGTTTTTGAGACACTTGTAGCCCCAGCTGGCCTGGAACTGGATCTGTATACCAGGCTGGACTTGAAATAACAGAGATCTGCCTGCCTCTGCCTCTCCCAAGTGCTGGGATTAAAGGTGTGCACCACATGCTTGGCACACTGGACATTTTTAAGGTTCCATAGGGGTTTTTTGCAGGTCCACCTCCATGGGTAAGAACTTTGTTCCTAACAGTCACCAAGCTCTCCTCATATCATCAGAGTCAAGTTCAAATCTGACCCAAGAAGTCATTTGTTATCATAACAGTAATTTCACCTTGACATTTATTCATAAACAAATGAATGTCTTCCTCCCTGAAGCAGAAGCAATAACAAAACTCTCAAAGTTCGACATTCTCAAAGAAGAGAAAAAAGCAAATTAATAAAGAACGCTAGAACGTGAGCCGGAAGCATGTTAGCATTACGCAAAGTGGCTTCTTATGGCCCTTTTTTCTGCCATTTCCAGGCCCAGCAGAAAGTCTCATGCTGGCAAAGCTTAATGTTGTGTGTATTATGTAAGTAGGATTCTGTGTGTGTCTATACACACACACACACACACACACACACACACACACACACATATCAGCAATAGCATCATGTCTGATTTACAATAAAACCTTAATGAAGCTGCCAGAACTATTTAAAAATTGTACCAGGTTTTAAAGGAAATTGTTTGTCCATATTTACTCTTTGAATTAAGTGTTAAAGGAAAACAGAATAAATAATATACAAAACCAGGGTTTCCTGTAACAACAGTAATTATGATAACTAACCTCGGTAACTGGCTTTACAGTTTGCAAAGTGCTACTTCATACATTACCTCATTTAGTGGAGTGCGAATGTCTAATGACCCTAGTCCTAAGCTGCATTTCATTACTAGTATGTATTTTATATTAATAAGAGCATTCAACAGAAGCTATCTTCAGAAGAATTCTGCACCAAGCGTGGAGTGAAGGTGGATCGGGTGAGAGTGGACATCTAGTCTCAAACCCATAAGTCAAACATTCATCAAATAAAATCTGTCAAACACTTCATAATGCTCTGGGCACATCATGAGGCCCAGGGAGAACCCCGCTGTGTCACCTTGGGATGATGAAGAGGCCTAAGGTGTGAGAGCACACTGTTAGAAGTTTCATTAAAGCCTTATTTACTAGTTCGGAACGAATTTACATTGATCTTTTAAACTATCGCCAACCACAAATGCATTAAACCTAAACAGTCTTCATTCACCGAGAAATAAATGTGTCAGCAGAAGCAAGAGTTCTGTCCAATGCTGTTCCGGCATTTAAGGCATTTAACTCAGGGTGGCTCAGTGTTAAGCTTTTTATTGCTTGTTGTGCTAAAGCATGCTCATTTAATTGCAAATATATTTCCTTCCTGCATCATTATCAAAATTGTTATCTTAAGGAAATATTGTTTTTAAATAATCTGCTGGAAAACCAGAACGGGACGTGGGCTTACTCAGATAATTGTTTCCTGTTACAATGAGCAGGCAATTAAGTAGAATATGGCTTCAACAATGTTAAAAGGAGGCAAAGGGGGAAGGAACAGGACTGTCTGAGTAGGGTTTGAAGGTCCAGGGGTGGGTTTTGTGTGTGTGCACTTGACAAGCATTCTTGGCTGATTTCATCAGTACCGCATTATTTATATTTTTAAAGGAATTTTGTTAATGGTTCTAGGGCCTGACCTAATAAATAAGTAATTGGGATGTATTTTAAATTTTCGAGAGATATAAATCACTTCAAAAGTACCCTTAAGCCTTTCTGCATTTGAAATGGAGATGAACAGGCTGAATTTGACTTTGGCCTTCCCTTCCCTTCACTTAGAAGGGAAAAAGAAAAAAAAAAGACTTACCTTCAGCCTTTAAATTAAAGGATGCTACTAGTGCAATTAGTGTTTCTCAGTAGCTAAATCCAACCGACAGGTCTTTTCCTAGTCAGTGGAGGAGAATTTATTGATGATGTTCCCGATTCTTCATTAGCAAAACCCACAGTAAACAGCTCTCATTAAACGGGACTTATTTTTTAAAGTTTCATTGAGAGGTGAACCTTATAGTTCAATCATGGTTGAATTCAAGAAAAGAACAGTTATTTTACCTTGAATATGATTATCAAAGACACTTTGGGGAGTAATTGTTATTCCCAAAGTTACTAATGTTTACAAAAATAAGGGCAAAAGAAAACCACAGTTTCTAGAAAGTAAACCACTTTAGGTCAAGAGGGGATGCAAACAAGAGAACCCAAATTTTTACCACTAATGTTTGCTTAAAATAAAAATCCCAAGAGCTGACTAGTGTTTTGGACCTATGTGAAAAGAGGGGAAGGTTCCACACCTCCAGTGTGATGAGGAAACACGCCTCAGTTTATTTCAGAGGTGAAGTAATTTAAAAATAAGTGGCAGGCAGGGACTATAAATGAGGGGACCCCTGCAGAAAGCCCATGAGCAGCCAGCCATTCCTTACCAGCCAAGGCAAGAGTGACAAGGACATCAGTTGACAGGTGAGAGTCAAGATGCAAAAACACAGCCTACCTCCATCCAGCCTGGCCTCTTAGGGACTGTCCTGCCACTGGTCATTATCACAATTAAGGGGCAGGCATTCAGATGCATGGATGGAAGCACCCCAAACTTCAAAAACCTATCTAAAGCCTGGTCTACTGAGGAGCAAGAGGGCAATAGACTGGCCTACGGTATTGTCCACACTTCCCTCAAGGAACTAACGGAGCAAGGAGCCCCAGTAATGAGCTCATAGGCATTAAGTAGACGTGAATTGAGAGGGACGGGAAAGGGATGGCCATTTCTGGAAGTCGGCTGCACCCCTGAGGCCCTTCAGTCAAAGAATGATGGTGTTACCTTGACAAGATAGGGACATCCTCCCCAGTCTTAGCGCATGAATCTTTAACACGTCCTTCTCTGGCCGCAACCCTTCCTCCGCTGTCACCCTCCGCCTCTCACAGGTCCCCCATCGTTATAAATACTGCAAAATCTTGAGCACCGTGAGCCCTTCCGCCAGCTTCAGAACACTTCTGTCTTCCGAAGCTCACCTTCCCACACCTCCCAGCACTTTCTTTTTGACCAAACACTACCTGTGGTTTTCTTGTAGTTTGTACCGTCCATTTAGGTACTCCAAAGTGTTGGGTTGTCTTAAATGCCTTCTTGAAATCAAGTCCAGATTCCTCTGTGAGGTCAAAGCTCAGCTTTCTTCTTGACCACAGTGACCATCTCTCCAGCAATCTTCTGCCCTCCATAAAAGCAAAACAGCACATGTTGAAACCCGCTGTGTCGAATAACCCTTCGCTGCTCTATATGACAGGTATACTCGCCTAGATTTATCTTCCCCTGGGTCAGTCTTCCTTTGTCTCTCATGAGACACCAAGTAGGTGTCTTTCTTATATATGCATCCCTGAAAACCAAACAGCAAACTAAAGGGTCCTCCATTTCCATGAACTCTGCATCTTAGATTTAGCCATCTGGTGACTGAAAATGTTCATGGGAAAAATGCACCCATAGGAAACAGAATTTGCTTTTCTTGTCATTGTTCCAGAATAACACAGTATAACAACTATTTACACAGCATGGACAGTGTATTGGGTATCAAAACTAATCTAGAGATGGTTTGACATATAGGAGATTTACGCAGCTATTCGCAAATGCTACCCGTTTTTATAAGGAACACGAGCATCCTGCACTCTTCAGATACCCCGCGTGCTTCACAGGTGTTTGAAATCTTAGCCTTGCTGACATAGCCCATGAACTAATTGATCTGAATTTTAATCGAGTCCATAAACTTTTCTAATGATCAAGAAATACTTTGATGGATAAAAACCAATATGTTTTTACATATAGTGTTTTAATGTCTTAATTTTTCAATATGCTTTTGTACAGTCTCCTTATATTCTTATTCCAACCATATTCCAGTGCAAAAACCTTTGCTTTTACATGACAACGAACCAGAGTGGGCCTGAGAAAAACAGCAGGCATCCCTTAAGGGCCTTGATTGCTAACCTCAGTTCCCCTTTACAAGTTGTGGGGGCCAGAGGTCATGTGCCAACTGAACTGTTGGTCCACAAACAGTGCACTCATCTTGAAGATGATGAAGTATGATTAAGCACACGAAACCACAAACAATAGCATCCTCAAATATTTATAGGTCTCATATATGCATGTGTTTATGTCTTAGTCTGTCCAATTGGCAGAAGCTCAGGTTTTATGAGTTCAGGATGCTTCCACTGAGAGACTTTTTATTCACATCTAGAATATAGATATATTTTCCCGTTGCCGTACATCCAGGCTCATGAAATATTAGCACTAACAATTTCAAGACTACTTAAGCCATAGGGTAGAGCAGATTTCACTAGAGCAAATATAAAATAAGATGATACATAATTATAGTGTTATTTCAAGAACTCACAGAAAGAGCAAGCCAGACAGGAAGTAGTAGAGTAAAGGGATAAGAAAGGGGAATCTGCTCAACTAATAGACTCTACTCAACAATATCTTTATGTTACACAATACCAAATACAATAAATGGACACAATGTAATTTTTTTTTTTTTGGTATTTTTGAGACAGGGTCTCCCTTTTGTCCCAGCTGTCCTGGAACTCGCTCTGTAGACCAAGTTGGCCTTGAACTCACAAAGATCTGCCTGCCTCTGCCTCCCAAGTGCTATAATTAAAGGCATGCACCACCACACCCAGCTTCTTTCAATATTTTAACTCATAGGCTGCTCCTGCAGATGCCCTCCACCCCAGCAGGATTCAGAGAAGAGCAGGTGCTTTGATAAAACAAGGCCAATAATAATCTTCATCTTCAACCGTGCTATTAGTTTCACAGGTACAAGTTGAAATGAAATCAATGGATGAGAACAAATGGCCCTGTTTTATGGCTAATAAATGGATTTCGCATTGTTTTCCATAATCCTGCCACTTGAAATGGAAGAAATAGAGCAAATGAGGTACAGAAAAAGCTCGAATAGTCCAAGCTAATGGTAGAAAGACTTAAGTATCATCGCTATACAGCTAATCTAAACCAAAGTGGTTTATTACCACTGTATTGTGATTTATGACCCACATTATGACTTTATTTTGAAATGGTTGCATGAAATATTAATGTGTGGTGAAAGAACACATAACAAGGATCAGGGATCATGTTTTATCAGATATAAGGCTGCTGCGATTTCTTCCTCATAATACACTGAGCTCCTTCAGCATCTTTTCTGTTCTCTTATGGTAATCGGCCCCTCCGATTCAAACTTTTCAAGGTGAGGCAGCCCTACTTTTGTGTTCCGTTAATTTTTAAAGGGATGGAGTAGTTTATAACAAACGTGAATAATTTATAGCAAGTGTTCTCAGCATTGATTAGTGTTCTTTTGAAATATAATGTCTTCTGGATATGGATCCTTTCTCTAATGCCTTATGAAAAGTCAGGAATCCTGTTACTGCACTGCTTAATGGACAAATCAACTTTAATTTCAATTATATATAATACAAATGATAAATACCTATGTTTCTCCCTCTTTGGAATTTGCCAGGCATTAACACTAAACATTAGCTCTGAGCAATCTAAAGAGAAGTTAACAATGGGACAGATTAGCTCTCTCTTGGAATGTATATTTAATCTGTTTCTCTGAATTTTACAGTCATGGTTTCTGTACTGTCCTTACGTACTGCGTTGTCGGCCATTCGACACCCCACTTCCCTGAGCCCTGATCTGGGAGTTGGGGGCTGGGAATAGGTGACAGATTCCACAAGTTCATTACACAGTGAGTTGACCTACAAAAGTTCCTCATTTTGTCTTAATTCCATCAACTCCATTTAATGTATGAAACATGGAATATTTTTTGTGAATCATGATGCAGGGTAAAGTTAGATTTCTGAGTTCAGTAACCATTATCTTACCTTACCTTTACATATTTTCATAATAAATGTAAAGAAAGATAACACAAGCTTACAGTTCACATTGCATGTTCATGTTGATGACATACACTATCTAAGCTTTATATGTGGTCACTTTATTCTTTCAACAACCTGTAAAATAAATACTTTTCTGTCTATTACACAAAAGAGAAACTGAGGCACAAACCAATAATCTACTCATTCCAGGGACATTCTAGTAGCTCCGGTGGAACTTAAAAAATAAGTTAGAGGACTGGAGAGGTAGTTCAGTTGGTAAACTACTTGCCTTCCAGGCAGGAGGACCCAAGTTCAATCCCCAGGGGCCACTTAAAGCCTGGTGCGGTGATGCAGGTTTATAACCCCACACTGGGGAGGCAAAGACAGGCAGACGCCTGGGGTTCCGTTCTACAAGGTGAGTCGTAGGCCAGTAAGAGGCCCTGCTTCAAAAACCAAGGTGGGCAACACTTGAAGAATGACACCAAGGGTGACCTCTGGCATCCACATGCACACACACCCCACACATGCACACATGCACACATATGTACATGCATCTTAAAGAACACATACTGCCTCACAAACAGATATACAAAACAGATATATGAAGCTTTGGCTTCAGAATCTGCTAAATCTGTATGCTGTTTTATTCCTTTTTTCTCTGCTGCTGAGAACCATTTGATTTCAAAGTACTGTATCAAAAACATCAAACTTCTGCTTCCCAAGGCTCAGGGATAACTGCAGACGAAGGGAAGAAAGATGGTAAGAGCCAGAGGAGGTGCGTGACCGCAGGGCAACAGTCTTATAGACAACTGGGCGACCACTCAGAAGAAGTCACTGCAATGTTGACAGTGCGAACAAGCTCCACACAAGATCAATGCCAGCACAGATACGGGGAAGTGGGGAAGAAACCCCAACCCTGTTGGCAACTGATGGCTGCTGGGAAGGAAAGACTGGTGAAGCAGGCTCTAGTGGATAGACCTGCATTTGGGGACATAACCTTGACTTGATAAGATATATGCATATATCCACGCAGTACATGAACTAGGGCAGGGGTAGCAGTAAGGAGGGGTGTAGACAGGGGAGGGGCTCTAAATGTGATCGAAATGTATACAATTCATAACAATTCAAATTTTCAATAAAAATTCCATTAAAAAAATAAAAGGGGCTGGAGAGATGGCTCGTCAGTTAAGAGCTGTTCTTGCAGAAAAAGACCCAGGTTCAGTTCCTAGCACCCACAAGGTAACTAACAACAACCTGTAACTCCAGTTCCAGGGGATCCAATGCCCTCTTCTGTCTTCTTGGAGACTGTATAATATGGGTGCACTTACATACATGCAGCCATGACACTCATACACATTAAATAAAAATAAACTTAAAAACACAAAAATAGGGGCTAGAGAGATAGTTCAGCACTTAAGACCATTTACTACTCTTGCAGAGAAACTGAGTTTGGTTTCCAGCACCCATATCAAGTGGCTCACAACCAAAGAATGCCTCCTCTGGCCTCTGTAGGAGCTTGCACCAGTGGCCACATACTCCACTCAGGGTCAACAATTTGTTCTCACCTGTGCAATTTGACTCACAAACATGTGACCTCAGATGTTCTTGGTCTAAATCCATTCCAAGAACAGAATTCAGACAGGAGGCAAGATTAGAGTGATTTGAGAAAAGAAGAAAAATATTAATAGAAACAAAGAGAAGATAGAGAGAAAAAGAAAAAGAGAGGAAGGAAGGAAAGGAGGAAGGAAGGAAGGAAGGAAGGAAGGAAGGAAGGAAGGAGAAAAAAGAGAGAGAAAAAGGAAGGGAGGGAAAGAAAGGAAGGAAACAAAGAAAGAAAGAAAGAAAGAAAGAGAAAGAAAGAAAGAGAAAGAAAGAAAAAGAAAAAAGAAGAAAGGTTGGGGATGAGGAGCTGGTTTGGTGCATAAAAAAAGAACAGGGGTTTAGGACATAGTTCGGTGTGTAAAGCACTTCCTGTGAAGTTCAAGGAGAACTGATACCCTAGAACCCAGGTAAATGCCAGGTGGGCATGGCGGCCCAGCTATAACCCCACAGAGGCAGGCAGACAGACACAGGGGATACCGGAGCAATCAGCTAGGTTGAAAAATTGAATCCAAAAGCTCTGGGTTTAGGTGGGAGACCTTCCCTCAATAGATAAGGTAGAGAACAATCTAGGAAGACACCTGCCATCAACCTCTGGCCTCATACATACAGGCACATCCCCTTGAATACATACACACATGCCTGCAAGTGAACACATATGCATGCTTGTGTGCCCACGGGGCAGGCAGGCAGGGGAAGAAAAATTTTCCCCAGAGAAAAAGTAAATCAAATGTTGACATTTATGTCAATGGACCAGAAACTGTTACTGTTTTGAGCACCCATTCACAGGAATGAAGGGAAACAGACAGATCTCGGTTCACTCGAATTCCCCGAGCAGAGAAAGATCACACCATGAAATCAAGCCAAGGGTTATATATACATTTTGCTTCATTGCTTTCCTTAATGAAACAGAGCATTACATTCTAAGTCCTACTTATTTATAACATGGTTGTCATGGGACAAGAGAAGGGAACAGATACTCTGCCTTAGTGAGAGGAAACTCCAGAGCCAACCACATTATGCTAAGTCCCCTCCATTTCTTAAAAGTGATGGTTGCCTTGTTTGGAGAAATTGCCAAATGCTGCTGATTTTTCTTTTTATCAATAATAAATACTTAAGCCTTTTTCTAGCCCTCTGGGTCAAGAGCATCATGATGCATTTCACGTAACTTCACCCTCTTTTCCTTCATCTTTCTGTTTTAATTCTCTCTGACAGCAGCTCTGGACCTAAAACCTGTCTCATCAGTTGGGCTCTCTGCAATTCTGCTTTCAGTGCCTGAGTCTGTGCCATAGGAAGATCTATATAAATAACTATTAATGTATGCTCTATAATGGAAACTCTTAAAAGCCAAAGTGGACTGTTTCATATGGACTAACACATCAATTAGGGGAAAAGCTCTTTTTAAACACAATCATTCATGTATTATCTCAAATACTGATCCCCTAGAGATACTTTGTCACAAATGGCTGGCTGGGGTGTTCTTTGGCTCTGTCAAGGTAGAAACTGCAGGCAGAAGAGAGACAGCTCCCTTCATGCTGAGTTCTAGACTCACAAGTTGGGCGTCTAAACGAAGACTTTTCAGCTCCAGACACTAATAAGCTGAAATTTTATTGCAGTGGGTGCTCAGGACAAAAGCTCACTGTCTAGGGCTTAGCATGCCAACCTCTGCATCTAGAGCTAAGGCTCTGGGGCTGAGCTGTCAGGACCCATGGGCCTTTACTCTTTGGAGGCTGTCCTTGACCTCTTCAACACCTTCCCAGCCTCTCTTTGTTCCTGTCCTCAGCCTTTCAGAACCGTTTGGTTCCCTCCTATCTTCTTGCACTTTCACAACTGAGGTCTTTCTAGAGCTCTTCGGTGATCTCCTAGTGTCACAACTCAGAGTCGGGGTACCCTCAGCTCCTGGCGAGTCTCCAGAACTCTTCATCAGCCTCCTTACTCTGTGGCCACTGCCACTGCTGGCCCAGAAGCCCCAGGTCTCACTTCGCTTTTCATGAAACCGGCTGAGCCTGCTCTATCTGTGATAAAAACTCGAGGTTGGCAAAAGGCCATTGCAGGGGAGCTTTTATCTGGGCTAGGTGTGACATTAGCTGGGGAAGAGCAACAGTGCCTTCTAGGCTAGCTTGGAAAGCCTAGGGAGCAGCCTAGTTCTGTAGCTAGAAAGAGATGCAGAATAGGTGTGGAATGCAAATTCATTTTTAATCAATAACAGCACAGTTTCCAGTTTCACCCAGACCAGTTATGCCCATCTCAAAAGAACCAATCACAGTCATGGTCATCTCAAAAGAACCAATCACAAGCTTCACATGAGCAAGAAAGCTTCCTTTCTGTCATCACAAATTTTTGTTGAGTCAGTGCCCTTCTTCCTATTCCAAAGCTCAGGGCAGCCAGGAGTGGGCTGTCAGAGGAGCTGTAGGTAAGGTTAACACCTGGACGTCACTTAGGACTGATGGGAAGTTATCAGGTGCTGCTGCAAGCTGGGGCAGCCATGGTGGAAACAAGTCCTCATGAGACCGTCCCAGCCAGCATGGAGACTGCAGTCTTCCTCATAGCTGGAGTGGCACCTCTTCAAGGCAGCAGTGAAGTGTTCAAAGGAGTCACCTATCCTAACGACATAAGTCAATTCCTCCTCACGGCAGCTAGGTCAAGGGAAAGATCTGACAGCTATCAATCAAAGAGTCAGATCCACTGCCCCCAATCATACAGCTGACTTGAAAAAAACAAAGAAATAAACAAACAAAAAACAAACAAACATAAAGAATGCTCCCATTCAAGTGGGGCAAAGGAAATAACCTTTTAAAACTCAGGCCAACTTAGTGTTTGTCTTGTAACCTGTTAGAGGAAAACACTGAAGAAAAAAAAAAAGAATGCTCATATAAAGGCCCGCCGTTGACATGAGCACTCTCAACAGTGTGCAACGGTGCAGATCCTCTTAAGAGTTGGTGTGTTCTGATCGTCTCAGGAGCTCAGTCTCACATTTTCTTTTTCTAGCATTGTTGGTCATGAAGGTGGAAGTAAATCAAGTTGTCAGTGAGTGCCTCTAGCCTCAGAAAGCAGCTATAAGTTCCAGCTTCAAATAAAAGTTTCCTACCTAAATAGGACTCTAGACAAGCAAAAGTGTACCATCACTCAGCGGATTTGACTTCTGGAGAAACAAAAACAAGATGTAAGCAAGCCCAAATCTTAGACAAAGAATTATTGGCAG
Organism: Rhizomys pruinosus; assembly: GCA_009823505.1. Taxonomy (NCBI): domain Eukaryota; kingdom Metazoa; phylum Chordata; class Mammalia; order Rodentia; family Spalacidae; genus Rhizomys; species Rhizomys pruinosus. Next base: position 1,450,266 of record VZQC01000836.1, on the reverse strand, counting down.
CTGATAACTACTGGGCAAGGAAGAGCTGATCTTCTTAAAGGGAGTGATTCAACATAGGCTGACTTGTCCCCAGTGGATGAACTTGCACCGAGGAATGTCTGGGGATACTAAATGGACAAGATAGACCTTAATATAAATGATAATTCTATGAATTCCAGGGAGTTATAGGAAGCTGCCAGCAGGGAAGGAGGTATAATGATGACTAAGATTGATTGACATGTTCTGTTTGAAATACACAAACATTCAATAGAAAAATTTACAAAAAAGAAGATCCTGAAAACAAGAAAAGAAAGTCAAAAACCAGTCAGGTTTTAAACCCTACCATGAATTACTTTTTATCTTTGGTGAATTTAGTGAGTCATATCTTCCCCTAGAAATTTCTTTAAAAGAACATTTCCAAAGACTTCTCGCTATGAATTTTTCAATTCTCCATTTATTCATGGGTTTATTCCACAAACACTACTAGAAGGCCCATTGTATACCAGGCAGTGTGCCAGAGACCAGACCAGGAAGAAGAGGTGTGTCTTGATCTCATGAAGTAACAGACAGACAGGTAGGGCAGGACATTTTGAAAATGGGTTGCAATCTATTTAAGTTTGACACATTCTTATCTATATAATGTATTTCCTACTTTTAAGAATATGAAGAAATAAAGTCTTCAAATAAGTAGTTTTATGTTAAGATAGCTACACTAGTGAGGATGGAAGTGTTCAGAGAGCTCCCAGCACCAAACTAAATAACCATGTAAATCAGCTAAGAGAACGATGTGGGTGTGCACTGCCCTCTCCCAGGTGACCCACGGGCACTTTGGCCATAACTTTAAAAAAAAAAAAAAAAAAGCTTGGTTTTTATGGTGGAAACTTCAGTCCTAACAATACCTCCCAAGAAAGATAGTTTGGGGAGATTGGAGTTTTCAGAGATTGCCTTCCTTTCCCTGAAATCTTATGTGATGCCTCTGTTTATCTCCTGCTTCAATTCTATCGTGATTGCAGAGCTTGAGTATAGGGAAAATTTGAAAGCTGGGCCTCAAATAATCCGGGAGTAGAGTCTTTAAAAAGCAAAGCACCAGAAAGAAAAAAGAAACATAAATAAATAAAATACCTGGCACTAAAGTTTCAAGGCATAGAATCTAATTAAAAAAAAAAAAAAGACAGTGAAAGCAATGTTAGTGGCAGCGTGTTAGGATTCCAGAAGACAGAAAGACGAAATCAGTGTCAAATGTCTTTGATACCACTATTTGAGGCAAGCAAAAAAAGGAGCGAGCTTTGTTTATGGCTTTAAAATGGCATCTCCTGGACGACACTCCTCACAGGGAAGCTCTGCCTGGTTCAGCCCCACGCACTGTAACCATGAGAGCCAACATTCAAGGGCAGCTCAGAGGCCCCACATCCTCAGTGCTCTTCTTTCTTCTTCTCCCCTGGCTACTCTGTGTCTTTGTAAATTCTTTATAACACTCTTCTCACTACTCTTCAATTAGCTTTCAGGGAAGTGAGTGTTACCTATGCACCGAGATTGCCACTTTACCAAGTATCTTTTGAGAGTTCACAACCAGCTGCTTTAAAGTAACTGGCATCAGAATGTGCAGAAAAAAATACTTTTCTAATGGTTGCCTGGAAGATTTATATCCCTAAAATGTAATTAAAAAAGTAGATTTAGAAATATACTCAGCAACCAAAAAGATTAAATATTAATGTGGAGTGTAATTAATAAATTATACATCTCTTGATTACTAATGGCTTATTGACTGTAAAAGCGTAACATTATGGAATATCAGACCAAACAAAGGCTTTTGGGGAATATTGTTCAGCTTCAGAGAGGAAGCAGCTGCTCTTGAATTTTCAGAAGAAATCTTGATTTTTGCAGAGAAAATTAAAATTAATCGAACTGTCCCCATTGTCGTTCTTCAATCATTCTGTACATTTAAAGGTTTTCTGGTCTTTGAAAAATGTTGTTTCCTGAATCAGTTTTTTTTTTTTTATTGTTGTTGCACTAGGACACTTTTATTGTGAATTCTATAGGCTTTGCAAGTGAAGTTTTAATTATCAAAGTATTTTTGAGCTTCTCAGTGAAAATGAGATGTTTGATGCCATGGACAAGGGCCACAGTGAAGGCAAACACCTGGAGAGAGGTGGGCATTTGAGAAATGGACCTCGGACCTCGGACCTCGTAGGTATTTCCATCCACAGAGAAGGTAAGCCATGAACAGGTACTGGGCTTTCTGGTGGTTTCCATAAGCAATCATGAGCTGCAGTCAGCCCACACGCTTAAATGTTTTTCAAGATATCCATCAGAATCTCTGAACTGTAAAACGCCTTTAAGGTGACCAAGCCTACCAGCTTCTTCTTAGATGTGAATTTGGTATCTCTTTATCCCTAAGCAGTAACACAACTCATACAAAACAGCAGGACAGAGGCAAGAGATTCTCTCAGAAACACCAATTCAAAACCATTTCCTTTATTTTGTATAGCAAGTGAGGGACTACAATGGTCAGATTTCTTAAGGACTTATAAGTTAAGATTATAAGTAAAGTATTTTTACCAAAGAAACTTTAACAACAAGCTACACGCAAACTTTAGAACCCAACCTCTGGTGACTGCTTCCTCAGGACTAAAGCCCAAACTCAACTCCTACTCTCCCTCAGTCTAAGACAATCTTTCTACCAAAGTCCTTTCAAATGGAGAAGAATTATCTGAGTAAGAAATGCAGTCTTAATTCATCTTCTGAAATCAAGCTCCATCTTGTATCACTACTGCCCAGCTCCCACAGAGCAGTGAACAACCCACAAGTCAGCCCTCAGAACAATGGAAGAAGACTAGCAGGAAAAATATCTAGGCAATCTCACTTAAGAAGTTTTGCACAATACTGTGTACATCCATCTTCTGCTCCTGTGACTACCTAGAACAATGATTACTGCTAAAAACGTTTTACCTCATGGTTGGTTTGCATCATTTTTCCAACTATTGATTTTTTATCAAAATGTTAAATATTTATATTACTTGAATTTTACTCTGGTATGGCAAAATAATTAAGAGGGTCTAAGAAATCTATGCTTTCCAATAAATAAATTAAAAATTGAAAAAAAAGTTTTGCACAAGAACTTTGCTGATCCAGACAGAACCAGGTGAATGCTAGAGAGAACTACTCTGACTCCCAAGGTGGACTATTTCCTGGGTCAGAGTTCAGAGTGATTGAATCTCAGCTCTCATCCTACAGAAACCTTGTGAACTAGACTTGGAGTCTTAACACTAATATTTTTTCTCCAGACAGACACTCTATAATATGCATCACAATTGTATTCCTTTTCTCAGTACGTCGAGTAATGATTTATTTAATCTGCATATTTTTCATCTCTTTAATACTTTTATCTTTTCAAGTCCAAAGTAGATTTTAAGCTTTTTTAATTTCTGGGATTTTTTTCCCTTGTATTTTTAGCCCTCTTTTCAAGATAGTGTTAAATCTTGTTTCAGAAGAGATATTTTTTTAATAACAGAAAATGATAAAGTAAAAAACAGAAAAACACTTATCATTTAATTTTTTTAAAGGCAAAACGTGGCTGGAGAGATAGCTCAGAGGTTAAGAGTGTCTCTGGCTCTTACAGAAGGCCAGGTTCCCAGCATCCACATGGCAGATAACAACCAACTCCACTTCCAGGGGATACAGCGCCCTCATCTGGCCTCAATGAGCATTGCATGCTTGGGTACACTTACATACATGCAGACAAAACATTCATACACAAAATAAAACTAAATCAGAAAATGTTTCCAAAAGGACAAAAGGCTTCTTTCTACACTGAATAAAGTAAATTACATATACTAATAGAAATGATTTAAAGGAAAATATGAACAGATTTTCCTCTGATAAAATATTATTTTCCAAATTTATACTAGTCTAATATTACTTATTAAAACATAAATTAAAAATTTATATAACTAGGCGCTAAAGAGATGGCTCAGCAGCTAAGAACACTGACTACTGCTCCTGGAGAGAACCCAGTTCAGTCCCCAGCACCCAAGTGGCTTCTAAAAACCATCTGTATTTCCAGTTCCAGGGGATCCTACACCTTTTTCTGACCTCCACAGGCATTGCATGACACAGGTGCACTTCCACACATGCAGGCAATACACTCATACACATAAAATAAAAATGTTTTAATTAATATAACAAAAAACATATTCTTTTTTTTTTTTTGTCTTTTTTTGAGACAGGGTCTCCCTGTAGCCCCAGCTGTCCTGGAACTCACTCTGTAGACCAGGCTGGCCTTGAACTCACAAAGATCCGACTGCCTCTGCCTCCCGAGTGCTAGGATTAAAGGCATGTGCCACCATGCCCAGCACAAAAAAACATATCCTAAGAGAGCAAAATGAGACTGAGTGTTCTGTGTAGATTCCAAATTACTCAGGCCAGTCATGTTTGTAAAATACAAAATCTTTCACAGGCCAGAATTATGTGACATTGCATCTAACATCCTGGCCTGTGTCATATGACTCAACCCTGTAGCTTCTTGGTGATGTGGACATTTCAGACCTTAGCCATGTGCAAGTATAATTTTTTTCTGACGATGTCAAGATTCACATATTTCCAGAAACTGAAATTTTTATACTAACTCATTTGGAGGCAAAATCTGTCCTGAAGTGACAAATAACATACTAAGAGACCATATCTAAAGGGAGGTCAGAAATTGTGGAGTCTTGTTGAAAAAATCGTAAGGGTGAAATGTCCCTCCTGCCGGCACCCATGTGTTTGAACACTCAATCCCCAGCTGGTGACTCTGTTTGGGAAGGTTGTGGAACCTTTTGGAGACTGAGCCTCCCTGGAGGAAGCAGGCTACTGGGGGCTGGTCTTGAGGTTTCATAGCCTCACCCTATTTCCTGTCTTCTCTCTGCATTCTGCCAGAGGATGCAGTGTAGCCAGCTGCCTCCTACTCCTGCCGCTCTTCAGGCTGTTATGGGGTGATGGAGGGCACTCCCTTCAATTGGGAGCCAGCCATATTAAGCCCTCTTCTCTTGAGTTGCTTTTTGGGTCACAGCAACAGGAAAGTAACTAATACAGCATATGATTCAATGGGTGTTCTAGTTTCCTGTCTGTTGCTGTGATTACGCAATCTGACCAAAGGCAACTTAGGGAGGAAAGGGCTTATCCCGCAGGAACTCAAGGTTGGAACCAAAGCAGAGACCATGGAGGAACGCTGCTCTGCTGGCTTGCTTCCCCTGGCTGGCTCAGTTGCCCTTCCTGTAGGGCCCAAACCCACCTGCCCAGGGATGGCACTGCCCACAGTTGGCTGGGCCCTCCTGGCATCCATTACCAATTAAGAAAATGCCTCACAGACATGGCCATAAGCTAATCCAATGGGGACAGTTCTTCAACCCAGATCCACTCTAGCCAGGTGTCTGTAGTGTTGGGCTGACAAAAACCAGCCAGCGTGGTGGGTGACATGAATATCATGTGACCTTTCAAAATCTGCAAACCTTCCAAGTTCAGAACTTATGTAGCTCAAAAGATGGACATGAACTTAAATTCTGCCATGTTCCTCCCCATAGTCACGACCCACACCTAGCTCAATTTTTATCAGACCTCAAGAAAGCCTTCCTTCCTGGCTGCCGGAAGCCCACAGAGGTCGGACTCAGGACCTTGGGCCACAGCAGTTGATGACATGGGAAGTATGATTTGTACCTCTTGGTTCATCCATCTAATATATTCTGGAATTGCTCAAGAACTCATGCCCAAGATATTTCTAAACAGCTTCCAATTGTAAAATGAATGACAGCAAGTTCTGTGATTGGTTTCAAAGGAAACCATTTCCCAATAACTCAAAAATGTAGAACAATTCTTACATATGCTGAAAGTGGAAAAATGGAAAAGAATAATTAAACTTAGGGTATTTCAGCATTGAAGCTTTTGTGGTGACACTGATAAAATAAATGTCGTTACATTTTTAGATCTCTGTGGACTCACGTATGTCCATTGCATATGAGTAACATTGGTATTCAAGTTGACTTTAGCTTGAAATAAGTAGCATTCTCTGTAATTTTGTAATCAAATCCTACCCCATGCTTTCCTGTGTACATTTATCAAACTTACAAAATGAATAGATATTGCAAACAGAACTCTCCTGAGCCAATGTCTGGGTAAGTCATGTACCGGGGTAACGGTAACTCTTCAGAGGGCCATTTAACATATTCAAATAATAAGTCAGGAAATCAACACCAATTAATATTTTCTCTGTGCCCGCAGGGTACTTGGCACCATCTCTTGGACGCAGTAGGAAGCAGTCATTAACTGTCCCTGCTCTCAGAGGGCATTTTCTAAACAGACAATAGCACTGATCGAGTTCTTTTACCAAACCACAGAAAACCAACAGAAAAATGGAATGTTAGCAAATTAAGAGACTGTGTTTTTTTAATGGCTATTTTACATCAGCTGGGTTAAATCTGTGTCTTTGAGGTAGAGAGCACCAATGACTGTGAAAAATAAGGACACAAGATGAGTATTGAAAACAAGAGGAAAGAGTGCAGAAGGCAGGAAGTCTCGCTGCCTTGTGCAGAGGACACGGTACGTCCCTTCCCAGAATGACTGGCAGACAGCTTAAAGCACTGCACCAACTCTGAACAAATCCATAGTCTTTTTCTCTGGTGATCGTGGTGCTTTGAATGAGAAAGTTCCCCATGGGCTCCAAGTATTTGGACATTTTGTCCCCAGTTGGTGGTGCTGTTTTGGGAGGATTTAGGAGGTGTGGCCTTGCTGGAGGAAGCATGTCACTGGGGGTGGGGCTTAGAGAATTCTTAAGCCTTGCCAGATTTCCAGTCATGCTCTGCTTCCTGTGCCTGCTTGGAGATGTGATCACTAAGCTTTCTGCTCTGCCACCATGCCTCCGGGCCATGATGGACTCTTGCCCCTTTGGAACTGTAAGCACAGATATACTCTTCCTTCTCTAAGTTCCCTTCGTCACAGTGTTTTATCACAGCAACAGAGAAGGCAAACTAAGACAGTTATGGAGAGTGAATGCAGTGTCTCTCGATTTTGCTATCAGGGCCAATGAGCTCTGATATGGCACTTAGAGTTCCTGGTTGGTGATCAATAGATCAATAGATTCTCCTTGGCATTCAGCTGGTGATGCTGTGGCTTTTTTCACAAGTCCTGTGAGTTTCGGTATATTCATGCTGAGAACAGGTGCCTCAGGCCCTGCTGGGCCTGGATTGCTCTGCCCTTACTCTATATCTACTACTCTATTTCTCAAGTCTGACTCTTAATGTCATGATCCACGAAAGGAAAAAGCAACAGAATTAATGCTTACATCCCATAAAGCCCAGAGTGTTTTCATTTCAAAACTCGGAACTTTAAGCTTTTTGACTTTGCCCCTTTTTGGCTGGTACCTTGGCTTCGATGTCACTAAGCAGGCAAATCCTCAGACTGTAATGTACCAGGTCTTTGAGCTTTATGGTATCATAATGCATGCTCCATCCATTAGATAGAAACTTGATAACTGGATGTGGTTCTGCGTATTTGTACCCAGATTCTCAGTGTTCAGAGTGCCTGCTGTCACACTCGAGACCTCGTAAGGAAGATGTTTCTCATTTACCCTGCTGTGGTCTGAGGGTGTCCTCAAAGGCTCTCCTGCTGGAGGCTTGGACCTCACTGAGGGGATGTTGAGAGGTGGGGTCTCCAAGAGGTGGAGTCTGGGGAAAGGTGACTAGGTTGATGGGGTTGCTGCTCCCAGAAGGGATTAATGTAGTTCTCTTGGGACTCTGCCTGGTTCCTATTAAGTTGCTATGAAAGGAGCAAGCTTGGCTCTGGATCACTTTGCTCTCCTGTCTTGTCCTGGGATCATCTGAACACCCTGCTACCAGTGCAGTCCTAGCTGCCATGAGGACCTCACCAGAAGCAGAAAAGATGCAGCTATTCAACTTTGGACTGTTTGGCTTATAAATGTAAGAGAAGTAAACCTCATTTTTGTATAAAGAACCCAGTCTCGCTATGTGGTCATATCATGGGAAAATGCACTGGTTGACCTCTCGTCTACAAATGAGTCAGTAGCCACATCTCTCACATTCTCTGAGTGGGAATCACAATGGCTTCTTTACACTCCACCCCTGTCTCAAGGTTTGCACAGGAGATGGACACAGAGGCAGAGGGAGGGGCTGCTTCCTGCTGCTTGGAAAGCTACCGATGGCAAGCAGAAAGGTGAGGAGTGGTGGGGTCTCCTGTCTGTCCCCATTCCTATCCCAAGTGTCATAGCAGCCCAGCCTGAGGAGGACAGACAGGATCACCACCCCAGTGTCCAGCCCCCAGCCCTTTGGATGCTTAGCAGTAGCCAGGGCAGTGGCAGCTACACAAAGAACCCAGAAGTCTGTTTGCTTTTGCAATTATAAGGCTTTTCAAGCTTACATAACAGTTGAAAGTGCCACATAGGGTCTATATATTCACCACCTGGATTGTACAGTCGTTAACCTCGTTCAGTCTGCCGTCTCACATACCCACCATGCAGTCACCCATCATAAGCCTGTTTTCCAGTGCATCAGGGAGGTGTGCTGGTGGCCTCCTAGCCCTTTCCTGCCTGAGGTCTTCCAGAGGACCAGTGGCCAGCCTTGTTATTGGAGTCCTCAGGCTAGTCCCATCCACCAGCTGGTCCAATAACACTGTGGTGCTGGTTCTCGGGACCATCCTTCCACTACAGTACATCTTCTGAAGACTTTAAGCAACCATGTATTTGTTAGGGGTTAGGAGGCAATGCCACTTTACCATGACATTGTGTTTTCCCCAACCTGACTACAGAGCACCTCCCCACTCTATTGGGAAATGTCACCATGATGTCCGTAGCCAATTCTCCTTCCCCAGGGATGCCGTTCTGGCAAGGCTCTTACACGAGGCAGGTATTCTTTTTCTCAAGATGATGTATCTGCTTTTCCCCAGTCCATACAACATGATTTCTCTCTTTCATAGGTATCATCCTGAAAGTAACTCTATCTATGTTGATCTACCTGCCTCAGTTTCCCTAGTGCCCTATGTGGTGCCAAAAATTGTGTTTGCTGGTGCTATGGAAGCTAAATGCTAGAGATTTTTAGCAGTCAGCACTGAAACTGTATACTTTGGCATTATTTCTGAAAAGCAGAAGGAATATATATATATATATATATATATATATATATATATATATAGTCTGAGTGCATTTTCTGTCATTATAGCACCATATCTGAGGTGAGTAACTTCTTTTAAAATTTTATTTATCTTTATTTCATGTGTATGACTGTTTTGCCTGCATGTAAGTGCATCTATGTGTGCAATACCCATAGAGGCCAGAAGAGGGCATCAGATTTCTTGGAACAGGAGTTATAGACAGTTGCTGAAAAGACTGGGAATGAGCCTACCACCTGACCCAGTCATACCACTCCTGGTTTATACCCCAAAGACTCATCTTACCGCAAAGATACATGCACATCCATGTTTATAGCAGGACTCTTCACAATAGAAAAGAGCTGGAGCCAACCCAAATGCCCCTCAACAGACAAGTAGATGACAAAAATGTGATACATCTACACAATGGAGTACTATTCAGCAGTAAAGGAAGATGGCATTATGAACTTTGCAGGTAAATGGATGGAGTTTGAAATCATTATGCTGAGTGAAGTAACACAGTCCTAGAAAGACAAATAGAGAATGGTTTCCCTCATTTGTGGATGCTAACACCAAATCCCCCAGATGAAAGGCAAGCTGAACAACATTATTGTTATATTTCTGTTTATCCGAAAGCAACTATGTTGTTATAATATGAATCTCTCAATGGGCTCTAGAATCCATCCACCAATTATTTTCAGACTCTGTAATTACTGTATATGGGTAGAGAGTATGTATCCATATTTTAGAGTAATATAAAATTAATGGAGGAAAATGTGAATTCCTAAGCATAAAAAAAGACAAAGAAAGATGCAGGACAGTTATGGTAGAGTGCATGATTTGGGGTAGGGTGGGGTGGGGGGAAGGGAAAGGGGAATATGCCTGAACATCATTAAAAAATGATGTCTGAAATACACAAAATATCAATAAAAAATTACACATATAATATCTCTACATGAGTCCATGTGTATAGCTGAAGGTTACATAACAAGAAATAGTAACAGACAGGAGAAACTTCCCTTCAAGTTGTTGGCCAAAGTAGTCCAAGAGACTCCCAAAATTATACAGGATATTGTTATAGCCCTTGATTGCCTCCCAGAAGTTGATGGTAAGACCCTATTGCTGAAGACAAGACATAGTTCAGACACAGAACTTGGAGCAATGGAGCTGGAACAAACCTGGAAGCCACCTCCCTGAGGGCCAGTTCTCACAGGTTTGAAGGACACCATGCAAGCTGCTGAGGAAGAACATCAAGCAATGGTCTAACCTAGGCTTTAAGGCCTAATAACCACATCAATGACCAGCACAGTAAGCAATATTGGTGCAGAAGTAGCATTTTTATCTTGAGGGTAATCAACAGCTACCTAATTGCCCTTAAAGCCCACTCAATGGGAAGGAGCTCATGTGTAGCATTATAAACATAGCCAAATACACATGGCTGGAGAGGTCACAGATCTTCAAGAAAACCCTAAGGATCTCATAGCCCTAGATAAACATAATTTCTTACAACATGCTAATTATGGATCCTTATGTTTATAGACAAGTATGCCAGTCACCACTCATCAAAGAAAATTTTTTGCAACAGATGGAGACTAGTACAAAGTTCAACAACTAGTCACACACAGAGAATACGTGTCTGTGAGGTACCCAACCCTAAGTGATACATCTACAATGGAACCTCTATACCTAAGGTTCATGGAAAATAGTGGAACAAGGGTGGAGGGAATATTAACACTTCTCTCAGCTCTCATCAATGAAATAGAGGGCCATGAACACAAAGGCCACAAATGGGCAAAACATAGAGACTAGGATCTGCAGAGTGTGGGTCTCAGAACAGAACTCCTCTATTAAGTTTCATCCACCCAGCACTCAGGGATCATTGAGGAAGAGGGAGCAGAAAGATTTTAAGAGGCAGGGAGGAGGCGCAAGATCATACGGAAACAGAGTCCTGCAGGCTCCTGATACTTCGCTCCTATGAACTCACAGCAATGAAGTCAGCATGCCCAAGATGAATGCAAACTCAAACAGACAAAAAGCCCACCATAGAACTGTGGAAATGGGCACCAGCCCCCAGTCTTAGCCAAAGAATTATTGGCAGCTGATCACTGCTGGGTGAAGAATAACTGATCTTTCAGGGAGTGATTCTAAATAGGCTTGGCTAGACCACTGAGCCATCGCGCCAGCCCCCAAAGTTGGGATATTAAAAGCCTTTGTGTTAAAATAAAGAAGACAATGAAGAGCCGTTTCCAATAAAATAATATGAAAAGTGAAAAAAAAAAAACCTAACTAATAAAAGAATAAAATTTTTAGAAGAAAGAAAATAAGAAAGTTTACCTTCTGGTTTGAATGTGAAATGTCTCCTAAGGCTCATGTATAAACAGCTGGTGCTGCTGTTACGAAGATTGTAGAACATTTCAGAAGCAGAGCCTTTGAGAAGGGTGGGTCACAGGGGCTGTGAAGTTTCATAGTCCAGCACTGTTTCTTGTGCATGCTCTGCTTCTGAAGACACAGCTCAATAAGCAGACACCTGTTTCCCTGCCATGATGGACTGTAGCTCTTTGAACTGTAAGCCTGAAAAGTAACAAATGCAGTTTGACTCTTGGTTCTAGGGGCTGTGGGCACCCAAATCCAAAAGCATGGCACCTATAAGGACCTTGTGCCCCCTCAACTTTGTGGCAGGAAGTAGAAGTCTAGGTAGACACCCAAGAAAGGGATAAACCATGAGACAACTTCGAATACAACTCATCCCCATCAACTGGTTCTGTCCCAAATGAGCTGCATCTGTCCCTCCCAACCACCGTGCCATCTCTTAACACTGTGGCACTGGGGATGGATTCCCAGCGCAGGGGCTCCACAGAAGATGGTTAGAAAAGAGATAACTGCATTGAATCAATGTCTTTTTAGAACAGAGTTGCCGTCATCTGCAACGGACCCAGAAATAAAACCAGGCCTCCTGCTTGTTCCTGTCCCCAGTACACACCTCAGAAAGGATAGGTTTTTTTAATTCTTCTCCCTCTGAGATCTTATGCAAATGTTGCTTTATGCTAGACTGTCCAGCACCAGCTGACCAGTCTCTCCAACACCAACCCTGGGGCACTTAGCTCTTCTTTATTATCTGAATTTGTTATGATTTATTTAAATAACACCTCTTCCTCACACTTATGAATGTTACTAGTGGTCACTGTCTGGACTGAGGATTCCCAGGTTCTTGACCTCTTATTCAAGAAATCAACAATTACAGATTGCAAACTGGAGAGAAACAACAGTAGAGATTAGATATGCTTCAAGGTCCATGAGTTAGAGTAGTCAAGGCCCTGGGCTACTGCTGGAGGCCTTGTTTGATGGGGTCTATAAGGAGAGGGACTTGTTTACTAAGGGGTATACCATGGGTTGTTCTCTGTGTGATTGTTTCTAGGATCTTGGTTCATGTTAAAGAACTGGAAAAGATGCACACAGAAAAAGTACAGCGCTGAAAAGTTTTATTTATTAAGAGAAAAAAAGAGCCAAGCATGGTGTTGCTTGCCTTTAATCCTGGCACTCAGGAGGCACAGCAAGTTCCAGGCCAGCTGAGACTACAGGGAGACAGTATCTCAATGCCCACCTTACTCCCAAATAGAAGAGAGAGAAAAGGGAAGCTATAAGTTTAGACACATTTTCAGGAGAGGCAGCAGGTTGCCTGAGTGAGAGGCGTACTCAGTTGAGCTCACAAGGTTCAAGTTTGGGGATTCCTTTTACAGAAGGGAGGAGGAAGGCAGATTGCGAGAGTGTAGGTAGTCTCATGGTTTTGATTGATAGGCTTGGGTTATGTAAACTTTTCCTTCTGGGGCTTGTCCTTTCCCATAATGCATCTGATTTTACTAATATGCATGTCCAATTATGCACCGACATACGATGGTAAATAGGGGTTTGCCCTAAAAATGTTCTCTCAGAGTTTGCTTTCACACATGCACCAAAAATAAGTTCAGGCCAAAACAACTCCCACAAAAATAGGAGTTACTCAAACATACTAAGGGGAAGTAATTGATTCCATTGTTTGAAGTGGGAGTACACGCAGCTCGATGAAGATAAGAGTCCAAGGTTGGCAGGCACATTGTCAGATGAGGAGTGTGTGCACTGTCCAAGCCGAGCAGAGTCCGAGGTCACTAAGCAATCCCTGTGCCTGGCTGGCCCACTTGATTATTCAAAGGCTTGCTGTCACAGAGAGATGTACTAAGCAGCTTGCGCCACACTGCAAAAACTGGATCCCTCCCTAAAAGCACGCACATGGTTGCTTACAGTCCTGAACCTCCGTGGAGATGGCAACAGGCTGTAACCACTGCAATGCCAAGTTCATTCTTATTGTTCACTAGCTGATTAATTAGAAATAAGGGCATCGCATGTTCATTTGAATTCTTAATACTAAGAAGTGTTGACTCATGTGTGCATATTATTTATTTACCATTTCTTTTTCCTGTTGATTGCCTTTTATTTTAAATTGCTTTGTACATGTGTTATGTGTCAAGGAGGGTAACCCTTTATTTTGTGTCTTTGAACATACCATTCTTGGGACATCATTTATCTTATAGCTTTATTTGGAGAGTTTTGGTCATGCAGAAAATTTCAACTTTTAAGTAATATTTATGCTAAACTTGCCAGCTTTCCTTTCATTTTTGCCTCTGACTATATATAAATATATGTGTGAAATTATTGTTTATGTTTCACAATGGTTTTATGTTATGATTAAACCTAATGTCCAATTGAATTTTTGTTCTTGACAATGAAATGCAGAATTTTTATCCAAATGAACAGTGAGTTTGATCAGCATGATTTATTGAATTATTTTTACTTTCTTGATGTCACCTTTAGGAATTTAAGTTTCTATACATTTCTGCTCCCTTTAGATCTTGAGTGATTTCTGGAATATTCTGTACAACTATCTACTCATCAGTCCAGGTCCAAATGTTCCAATGTTGTAGATAATATGCTAACCCCTTTACTATGTGGTGCACAGACATCTGTCCCTACAACAGGTGCACACATGTGTAACCCTAGCACTGAGAACGGGGTGAAAGGTGAGGGGGAAACAGAGTCAGGCCATTCTAGCCAGTGAGAGACCTTGTCTCAATAAATAGGTGAATAGTGGAAAACAGGCAGCATCTACCTCTGGCTTCCACACACAGGCATGCACTCACATAAACGTGCACACTCCAGAAGTAAAACAAGTGTGTGGCACCTAAGGACCGGCATCTGACCCTACCCTCTGCATGCACATACGTGCATGTGTGCACACACAAACACCCACACACAGACACAGAGAAAAATACCAGACATGAAAAACCTATTCTTACACCAACTTCAATTAGAAATTAACATTTACTCTCTTTGACGAATATAACTTCTAGTGATATCAGGAGAACCCCAGGAGCTGACGATGTCATGAACTCACTTCCACAATATGTCAAGTTCTGAAAGTATGACAAAGATGCATTATACAATTTTCATTTTGATGAATTTCAAACCTAGAGAACAGCTTCGGGAATAGCATGATTCTTCTATACATAAACTTTTCCAAATTCTGTTTCTCTGCCTCTCTCTTCCTCCTCCCTCCCTCTTCTCAGTAATGTGCCATAGCAAGGGAAAAGCACTGTCTAGAAGTAAAGTATACATATCCTCTACTTCTGGATCTTCCTGAATAAACAACCTCCCTATGCTGCCATGCCTTCATTTCCAAATGAAGAACTTGTACTTGAATCCACTCTTAGATGTCACTATGCTGGGCGTGGTGGTGCACGCCTTTAATTCTAGCACTTGGGAGGCAGAGGCAGGCAGATTTCTGTGAGTTCAAGGCCAGCCTGGTCTACAGAGTGAGTTCCAGGCCAGCTGAGGGAACAAAAAAAAGAGATGTCACTAATACAAGCAATATAAATACTACAAGTCTGTGAGGGACAGAGTGGAAGCCAAGGAATCCAACAGGGAAGGGTCAGGAAGGGAGGCCAGGGACAGAGGTGGTAGGTGCTCAGCCTAACAGAAACCATCTTTCAGAATGGTGTGTTCCCAAACTTGGGGGTAGTTAGGAAACAGCTCTCTCCTTCCAAGTACTAACAGAGGAGAAACAAAGCCTGGGTGTCTGCTGGTGACTAAGCATCAACATGCAGCACAGCAGACCTCATTAACTTCCCCTAATTGGGTAGAAAGTTCTGGGAAAGTCTAAAGTAGAGCAACATTAAAAAAAAAAAAAAAAACAGCTTCACTCCAAACTCATATGGTAATAAAGATGGCAGGGGCCCCGGAAAGGAAAGAATGCAACATCTTAGAGACTTTGTAAGGTTTTAATAATAGCTCTAAAAAATAGGAATCAGAAACTTCATTGGTTTGCAGAAGCATTTTAAGACAAATTAGTTTTACAAAGGTTTGGAAAAAGACCTTGGCCTTCAGCCTTAGAAAGACGAGCTAGTTCCCTGTTTATTCTTTTAATTTGCTTGGCAAACCTTTCCCCACATGATCCTAATAAATCAATATACTTTACCAACATTTTAGAATTACTCCAGATTTTAAATTTGTGACTCTTTCAGTGACTAGACTGATAGGGTCATATAATTCTTTTCCAAACATTTTCAATACTCTCATGCTCCTGGGAAGTGCACCTGTCACTTCAGCCTCAAACTTCTCTCATTTTCTTAAAAGCCGGAACTTGGTTTCATTTTTCACTCTTGATTCTAAAGCAGTTGGAAAGCGTAAAAGAGAAGGGGGCCGCTGAGGGGAAGCAAATAAATCTAATCATAGTGAAAAGGTGATGAAAGACCTGTGCCTACGTTTCCTCAATTTGTTCTTGAAATAATCGTTGACACACTCTTTGATTGAGGACCAGCTCTTGATTTTTCCAAAGTAAGGGTTCACAGAGTCCAGGAACAAAAGATAGAGTTATTTTAAAACGTAAATTTGAGTAATTAGTTCCCACCTTTTCCTCTTCACATTTCCAGAGACGTTAATAAGTAGCTAAATCCACTTCTTTGAATTATATGTCCTCTCCATCCTCACACCCACCCTCTAGGATGCATGTGGTTGGACATTTAGTTGGTTAGAAGGAATGATGCTAGCAAAACCCAGGAAAAATGGCCACCAGCCACTGAAGACTCATGGGCATTTCTAAATTGAACAGCTCAATCATGAGTTGGAAGGGGAAGAGATTATCAGTCATATGGGGATAAGCAGGACCCAAACTAGGCAGGGTAGCAGATGATCTCAGGGCCACACCAACGTCCTGGGTTCTCATTGTCCCTTCTCGTGGTCCATACACAGTACTCAGGGTCCACTATAAGAGTGTGCAGCTCCCAGACCTCTCCCTGATAGATTTCCCTGAGGTAGTATCTGAGAAGGTCCAAAGTATTAGAGGATTAACTGGCCTAGAACAGGAATTGGCCCATAACCCATAGGAGCTGGAGGATAAATATTCAGCTTTCTACCCTGCGGGGTGGAGGCACTCTGAAAGCATGTTCTGGTTTGTTTCCCTAAGTCATGGCTGGCAAATATGTCACTGACCACTCCACGTTGGAATACCTTTGCAAAGACTTTATAGCAACCAGCCTTGGGAGAAAGAGAAATGTCTCCCCCTGGAGGAGCGCACAGGCATGCCTACTGTTGCCAACGTGAGATGGACTCTCTTTAACTGCTGCATTCCAAACTACTGATGCTGCAGCCACATTTGATGCCCATCTGAACCATGTCTTAGGGGTCAGAGAATCGACTCATTGGTGCTCAAGTTGCCTGCTGTTCTATACAGTCACAGAGTTCTTTATCCCATGGTCTCAGGTTCCTTGCAAGGCAGGCCAGCATGTTTATCTGTAAGTATGGTGGTAATCTTAGACTCTTATGGTTCTTAACTCTCCCACTGACCTCATACCAGGACAAGTGATGAACTTCTTATTAACCCAACTAGAATAATCATTTCCTAAGAAAATTTTCTTTAAATTTTCATTTATCTTATTATTCAAATAAGTACATAATTAAAAGGGAGTGTGTTGAGGTGTTGGTGTTTTAAACACTGCGACCTCTAAAGTAAACCATCCAAATACCCAGCAACTGGCAGATATAACCAGAGGCTATAATGCTGATACACTGACTGTCACAGATAGTAAAGTTATTTAATGATCCAGGACATGACATCCAGATGGATGGATGGATGGATGGATGGATGGACAGACAGATGCCATATAGTAATATTCAGATACAACTATGGTTTAAAATATTTGTTCATTCACTTCTTATTTGTTACAAAAGGTCCACTGCATTAAGCACATGCATTAAGAATCACAAGTGGAGGGAAAAATATAATTAATAGCCAGAAAAAGAAAAAATGTTGAGATGTGATCTTTTACAAATTACGAGGGAAATGGAAGCACATGGCCAGACATGGGACTGGCCATGTGTTTGTAGTGCAAAGGTTTTCCTACTTGTTCTGGTGGATGTGGCTGTGACAGAAGAGGAGACACAGAGGACCTCAACATGCAGCCCACAGAGAGCTGACTGCTCAAAAACTGACTATGTGCCTTCCAATAATCAGTTTTTCTTTTACCATGAGTTCTTACATATAAGAAACAAAACAGAGTTCAGCAAAGCTCTTTCCCTGTTACCAGTACAAATCAAGGTTTGGTGTTCTGTTGTCGAGTCTGAAGATCCCACTAAAACGTCTGCAATCATGTCAGTTTCAAAACCTGCAGGAAAGAACGCACTGAGGGGTTGTGAGCTTCCCCATAGAAGCATCTCGGCTTCAAGTGAGAAACAAAAACGAGCCAGAGAGCTCACTTCTCTCCCCTGGCTTCCTGTATGGGCTTTCCAGATTAATCTGAGAATGACACCAAAAGGCCAAGATAAGAAATGCAGGCAGAGAGGCAAGGGAACCTTTACAGAGTTCGAATGCCAGAAATGAGCACATTCATGTAAGTGACAAAAGCCATGTCTGAAGAACACTTCACTTTTCCATCATTTTGTTTGTTTAAGAGCTTGCAGTATCACCCAGAAATAAAATGAACTTTTGCTACCAAAAATGAGATGCTTATTGCCTGCTTAATTTGATACTGAGTTAGTCAGTTATTTGGACAAATACAAACACCTCCAAATGCACAGTCCCTTACTGAGTGACACATGTAGCAGGCTTTGTGCTGAACACTGAACCTGGAGATCCGCGAGGGAGCTGCTGTCCTGAGAGGCCCATCTGATACAGATATTTTTTGTTCCAAGATAAAAAATAAATATGTGACTTTATTTTTTTCCACAGCCTCTGCAAATTGAATTCTTTCCCAAATTCTCTATGAAATGGAAAACCAGGGAGAAATTAAGAAAAGATTTTAGTCAGCAGTTGAACAACATACTCCAGTGCGGAAGGAGGGGTCTATATTCCCACCGCCGCCAGAAATGGCAGAGGTTGAAATCTTTATTCTCCCACATTTCTTTTTAGGGTGTTTTCTACTTTGTTTCTTGGAAGGTTTCCAGCAGAGTTAGGAGATGGTGTTGAAGTTGATGTTTGATTGGACCTACAAAGAGCAAAGGAAGCCAAGGCCAAGTGGACCTCGAAATTAGGTGAAAGGCAGGAGTCTAGATTCCTCTAGATCTTGAGGAAGGAAGTCCATTTGTGGACTAAGGAATACACCTCACCTAACATTGAGCATGCTCTTCTGTTGGAGTGTCCCAGGAGCTAAACTACAAAGAGCTGTTTGAATTTGCAGATAGATACTTCATACACTTCAGACTGCTTGCATTTATAGAGGCTATTCCAGAGAAAACACCACAGTTCCTTTTATAAGGCTAGTATCATTCAGCACTAAACTAGACATTGACATTGGGAAAAATATCATAAGTTAATATATATGCATTAAATATAAATGCAAAAATCCTAAGTAAGTATTGGCAATGGTTATATAAATACATGAGTCCATGCACAATTTGTTGTAAAATACAAGAATAAGTAAAAAATAAAAGAAATATTTACAACTGTGTTATTGGGGCTAGCATCCACAGATGAGGGATACCATTTGTCATTTGTTTTTCTGGGACTGTGTTACTTCACTTAAGTTAATTTCTTCCAGTTCCATCCATTTACCTGCAAATTTCATGATGTCATCTTTCTTTACCTCTGAATAGAACTCCATTATGTAGATGTACCACATTTTCTCTATCCACTCGTCAGCTGAGGGGCATTTCGGTTGGTTCCAGCTCTTCACTATTGTGAAGAGAGCTGCAATGAACATGGCTGTACATGTATCTCTGCGGTATGAAAAGTCTGGTGGATATATTCCCAGAAGTGGTATGGCTGGGTCAGGTGGTAGTCTCATTTTGAATCTTTTAAGGGTTCTCCATACTGCTTTCCATAGCAGTTGTACAAGTTTGCATTCCCACCAGCAGTGGATGAGTGTTCCTCTTTCCCCACAACCTCTCCAGCATTTACTATCATTTGTTTTCTTGATCCTTGCCAGCCTTATCAGGGTAAGATGGTATCTTAGTTTTAATTTTCATTTCCTTAATTATTAGCAATGTTGAACACTTTTTAAGATGTTTCTCAGCCATCTCTATTTCCTCACTTGTGAAGTCTCTGCTCAGCTCTTTACTCCATCTTTTGAGTGAATCATTTGTTTTCTTCTTTGTTTTTTGAATAGATTATATATTCTGGAAGTTAATGCTCTGTCAGATGTATCAGCAGTGAAGGTTTCCTCCCATTCTGTGGGTTTTCTCTTTACTTCCCTGACTGTTTCTTTTGCTGTACAGAAACTTTTGAGTTTAATAAGGTCCCACTTGTCAATTGTTGACCTTATCTCCTGAGAAGCTGCTGTCTTTTCCTACACCTATGTCTTGTAAGTTGCTGCCAACCTTTTCTTCTATCACCTTTAGAGTTTTGAGGTCTTTGATCCATTTGGAGTTGATTTTTGTACAGGGTGAGAGGTAGGGGTTTAATTTTATTCTTCTACAAGTGGTGATCCATTTTGCCAACACCATTTTGCTGAAGATGCTGTCTTTCCTCCACTGAGTCTTTTTGGCCCCCTTGTCAAATATGAGGTGGCTGAAATTGTATGTGCTCAAGTTTGGATGTAAATATTTCTTGTGTGGAGTGATACATATTGGAAAGAACAACAACAACAACAACAACAACAACAACAGAAAAGACTGCAACAAAGAACTGACTGAAACGGTGAATCTGGTGGGGTGGGAGGGTTGGGAGGGCTGGGAGGGGGACAGGGACCTAGATTAATGTATAGTTAACTGATCTGAGCTTAACAGGTATCCAAATTGGCCCAAACTTTGTCTACATATTATATGGTATTCTAGGACTTAGTAAAAGTAAAAATGTCTATATTAAACAACATTGGTTAAAAGGTTTTCATAAAAAAGGTAATACATTTAAGCTAATTGGAAATATAAATTGTAGTCCACATCTGCTTCACTTATAATTTATATAACAACAACTTTGGAGTTAATGGATACAAATATTCTCTACAATGTTTGTGTTGTACAGTATCAACTTGTAACATTTTCTTCTACCTGTAGGATAATTTAACTAAAGGAATTAAGTTGGCTTCCCAAATTAACAACATACAGTCAATGATAAACAGCTTAAATAAATTTAATGCAGAAAAGTTGGCCCAGCTAAACATTAAAAGGAAGAAAGCCCTCAGACTGCTACAGACATCTAACATCTCTGTGGATCCTAATTGTAACAACTATTTATAATGTGTCCTAATGAATGTTACCTTTCAGGTGCTGCAAAGTTGAATATGAGAGACTTCCTTACCTTCTTTTCATAGAACAAAGAAAAACATGATGGTAATGAAGAAACTCCCTAACTATAAATTAGAGCCAACTGTTATAGAGGCAATCTCTTATAAAAGCGATATAGTTGCCTTCTTTAATTGACTGATAGTCATAGGAACTGTGAAAGGATAATTCTCTATTCAGAGCCAAACATATAATACTAAAGTCTATATAAGCTGGGTAACTAAGCAAAATATATTAATACAGGAGAGCTCTGTTATTAGAAATGGATTATTCTGCCAAGGAGATGTTGGCTAGGGGATCCAAGGCCCCCCAAAAGATGAAGGCTTTTTGCCAGCAAACTGGGATACCTGCAAGAAGAGAGGCAGTAAGGCCCTGCTGTGGAAGACCTGGTGTAAGCATGGAAAAGATATATTGAGACCACACTTGCAAGTGTACAGTTAGCCTCTGGAATGACAGAGAGTGTTACCAAAGGCCACTAAATCAATAAAGCAAATATTGGTCTCCTTGAGTCAAGCAAGACTCCTCCGTCAGCATCAGCTACACCTCACCTGCCTGGAAATACTGTGCAGCAGTGGCAGCCAAATGTCTGTATATCCCAAATCTAATTGGCTATTAGCTCTCTCCTTGGAGGAATAAGTCACAGCTGACGCCACAAGCTTAAGTCCTCTAGTGGTTAGGAGATGTTATAAGCCACAGTAAGACCTTGTCAGCTTTTACAGAAAAGCTGTAGTCCATGGATTAGCATACCATCCAAACATCTGTGTCTATACCAACATAACCTACCATAATAATTAGTATTGTTTAAATGCCTGTATAACTAATTGCTTGTACTTCATCAGTAGGAGTAAAAGGTTATTCCTGGATAAACTGCCAACCCATGAAAGGAAACAGCCTGAAATGATCAGAGTCCAAAACGACATCTCCAGAGAAAGTAGACTGCTTTGCTTCTTGCCCACCTGTGTCCCTTTTCTAAAGCCTAGGGAACGATCTGCAGAAAAGGGGGCATGGTAGAATGTAAGGGCTGTGATTGGGGTGAACCATGAAACTACAGAAATATAGACTGGACTCTTATTTGATCAACATGATAGTACATACAAGCCCCTTCAGCTGGATGGTGGGAGCCTTGGGCTGTGTAGGTTTGGGCATAGCTGCTTGTAAATTGGTTTTACATGAAGGATGCTTGTATTCATTATTACCTATTATTAAAAATAAAAAAGAAAAAGAAATAAAAGAATAAAAATTGGAATAATTTATATATTATAGAAGAAAAAACTTTAAAGGTAAAAATCCAATATCTAGAAGCACAACGAAAAAATGCAAAACATATGGAAGAAGTTAGAGGGAGGTAAGGAACTCTTAACTTTAACATGGTGAATAGAACCTAGCAAAATCTTGTGTAATGGTTACAAATTAACAGTATCACTTTGAAGGGAAAATAATCCCTCAGGGGCAGGACAAGTGTTCCTGCTCTTACTGCCTCATTTACAATTGTACCAGAGTAGCTGGCCAACACAATAAGGTAGGAAAAGGAAATCATCTATAGGCCCACTGGAAAGGAGGAAATCAAATCATCATTTCTTTTTTATCTCTGTTTGTGTATCAATGTACTGTCTGCATGCAAGTCTGTGCACCCGTGTTGTGCAATGCCGCGGAGGTCAGAAGAGGGTCTCGGATTCCCCTGGAGCTGGAGTTCTCCTGGAATTGGAGTTTCAGATGGCTCTCGGCCACCATGTGGGTGCTGGGGCACTCTTAACTGCTAGGCCATCTCTCCAGCCCCTCAAATCGTCATTTTTAATAAGCTATATGTTTATTTACGTAGAGAATTGAAGAAAATCCAAAACTTCCTAGAGTGAGAAAATAGGGGTAAAGAAAGCCTTTCTGCTTTGCTTTCCTTCCAGACACCTTAAGGAAAGTACGCGTCCTTCGGCACTGCCTCCAGGATGCTCCGTGCTGCCCTAGGCCCCAAGTGAGAGTGCCAAGCAGCCATGGGCGGAAGCCACGGAAACCCCAAGTCAACAACAGAGCTTTCCCGTCTTGAAGCAGATATTTGCTACAGTGAAAGGCAGCTGGTGAACACGGTGCCTGTCCTTCCTCCTGCAGGCTCGCTATTCAATCCCCTGGTCCTGCCCATCTCCCCCTGTTTCTTTTCCAGTTACTCGAGTGGGAGTTGGTGGCTCATCGACTATTTGTTTGAAAATTCCTTTATTTTGCCTTCCCTGTTGAATGACTTTTTATTCCAGGTTAATGGTTACACAACCATCTGAAGTTGGTGGCATCCTTCTGACTTCCGTCTGTGACCAAACTTACCTATTAAACATGCTGGGCTAAGAACGTAGCTTAGTTGGTAGACTACTGGTCTGGCGTTTAAGCCCTGAGTTCAGTAGCTGAAACCAAGTGCAGTGGCACATACCTATAATCCCAGCACTTAGGAGGTAGAGACAGGAGGAGCAGAAGTTCAAGGTCATCTGGGCTACATAATGAGTTCATGGCTGACCTGGGCTACATGAGACCCTGTCTTAAAAAAATTAAAGTAAATATATAAATAAGCAAACATCGACTTTACAAAGATTTTATTGTCTTTATTTGTAACTAATGTCTTTATTTCTTTTTTTATTGTTTCATATATTTTTTGTACAAGATTATGTTACAAATCAAATCTAGACCCGTGTCCTCCTCCCTACCCCCCCCCCGCCCAACTAATGTTCTACAGCAATGGACATACTACCCAAGTCCAGCTCTATTAGATGATAAAAATTTAGGAATATTCTAGCATCTTTTTTTTTTTTTAATTTTTATTTATTTCTGTATGTGTACGAATGTACTGTCTGCATGCAAGTCTGTGCACCCGTGTCGTGCAATGCCGCGGAGGTCAGAAGTGGGTGTCGGATTCCCCTGGAGCTGGAGTTCTCCTGGAATTGGAGTTTCAGACGGTTCTCAGCCGCCATGTGGGTGCTGGGGATCGAACCCGGGTCCTCTGCAAGAGCGGTCGGCGCTCTTAACCGCTAGGCCATCTCTCCAGCCCCGCATCTTTTTATACTTTATAGCAAAGCCAGACTATAATGTCTACCTTCCTATGACTAATTAAAAAACTGTAAGTTAATATTTAAGCTTTCTATTTGAATCCTATATGTAAAAATCAGATGTGAAAACACCAAAGCTAGTATATATTTGTATTTTGTCATTTTTTTAAAGAGGTCATTTCATTCAACCCAGAAAATTGAGATAAATGTATACTGCCAATTAGATGTGTGATGCTATAACATTAGCATAGCTTGGTAACTTCCTTGGTAACTTCTTGTGCCCACCTCCTTCTTGTGCCCCACCTCCTTCTTGTGCACCACCTCCTTCCTGTGCCCACCTCCTTCCTGTGCCCACCTCCTTCCTGTACCATCATTTCTTTTGCCAGAAACAGATACTTCCCATCTCTTGTCCTTCAAGAAATGGACTTTTGGGAAAGATGGTTTAAGCCAATAATGTTGACAGTTTAGGTGAATGAGTACAATTCCTGGACTATCAATATTGCTGAGACTGACACAGAAGAGAGAGAAAAATAGGAAGACTTTTCCATTTAACTTAGAAAGCTAGTTTATAAATGAAAATATTTGAGCCAGGGGTGGTGGCACACACCTTTAATCCCAGCACTTGGGAGGCAGAGGCAGGTGGATCTCTGTGAGTTCAAGGCCAGCCTGGTCTAGAGCAACTTCCAGGGCAGCTAGGAATACAGGGAGACCCTGTCTCAAAAAGACCAAAAAAAAATTCACTCAAACAAATTCTAGATCCACATGGCTTTAACATTTTTTAATACAAAGAAGAAATAGCATCAATTATCTTATTGCAAGTTTTCTATAATACAGAAAAAAAGGTCAATTTAACTGTATACCAAAATCTTCAGGGGTATCAGAAGATGAAAAAAATTATAAATAGCTCACTTATTATATATTCTAAAACCTGAATAAGGTGTTGGCAAGATAAAACTAGTAACAAATATGAAAGGAAACTACGTTGTGACAAGGAACTATATCCTAAGAATGCAAAAGTGTATTAATATCAGAAAATCAAATAATTAAAATTAAAATTAAATCATCACATAATCCTTCAGAGGCAGAAAAATTATTAAATTTTCCTTCATTTAACAATAAAAACCTTTAATAGGCTCAGAATGGAATGGACCCTTCTTAATCTATAAAGAAATCAATAGCCAATAGTGTACTTTGTGATAAAATATCAAAAGTCTTCTTTAGGAATCAGGAGCAAGATTCGGGGACATGGTTTATGATTTGCATCAATATTTTAGTGGACTACCTAGGCAATGCAGGAAAAATGAACTAAATGGATAAAGAGAGTCATAACAGAAATTAAAAACTGTACAGTTTGGTTTTTCAGATCGGTGCATACCTTACTTGGAAAAAAACAAATATCAGCTATGCCAGGTCAAAAAAAAAAAAACTGTACAGAAGGTTGAGGTCTGTGCTTTTAACACGTTAAAGTGGTACACATGTGCAGGTTAGAGGACAATTTGTTGCTACAGTTGACTCTTTCCTTCCACCATGTGAGTCTTAGGAATAGAACTCAAGTCATCAGGCTTGGCCACAAGCTCCTTTACCCACTGAGCCATATCATTGGTCCTGAGCCTTCTCTTCTTTTCTGCAGTCCGATGCTTAGATATCTGGGGTTTTGAAGGGACAGCCCCTCCCAGGATTAGCTGATTCCTACAACAAAAGCTCTCCTTGAGCATGTCCTTGGAATAGCAACCCTTGTGTCATGAGCCCATATCCACAACCACTTTGGTAATGTGCTCTCAGTAAGGGACACCTACCTTAGAGTCTACTGAAATTAGTCAACTAACAAATAAGCAGATCCTAAACGTGCCTGCCTAGAACACACTGCAGACCGTGACCACAGCCCCCTCTTCCCCTGCCTCCTGACCACCCTGTTTGCCTCTGTGGCATCCGTGGTATGGCATGAATCTTTCCAGGTCCAAAAACCATCTGTTTATCATCACTCCTTTCTGGATATATTGACCTTCCCATCTCAAAATAATAATAATAAACATATTAGAAACCATTGTAAAATCAGAATTATTTATAGAACTTGCCAAGAATTTCTGCAAATAACCCGAATATTTTCTTTGTGAGTTTCTTTTTAATATCACATTCTTAAATAGTTTCCGAAATCATTCAGTTTTTCTATTTTAAAGGGTTATTGCTGTAGCTAAATGTCACCGCAGCTGCCTTCGTGAAGTTCATTGTGTGGGACTTCATCGTCTCGCCTACATTGTCTTATCCTTTCTTTCTAGGGCCCAGCCAACACTGACCTCTGTCTACAAGCTCACTGGGCTCTCTGTAGCAGAGCTGCTCTCAGCCTGGAATACCTTTGCTCAGAGCCTGGTTGGCTTACTTGGAATGGTCTCAAGCAGGCCTTGACTGGCCACTCAGTCTGAAGCCAACACTGCAACTTCATTCTTGCCTATACTACTATTTTTCTGTATCTTTTTTTATCCCAAATTCCTTTTGCTTTACTTTCTTGGGGGGTGGGGACGGGAGACGGATGTCTGTGGATTCAGCCCAGGCCCTCGTGCATGCTGTTAACACTCCACCACTGAACATCTATTTTATTTTCTGATAGTCTCTACGTGAGCCAAAACCCCCACATTTTCAGTATTTTAGCGTAGTATTTGGTACATGGTAATATTCAACATCATTTTTTGAATGAGAAATTAGAAAGAGGCCATAAGAATATATTCAAGATGGACGACGGTAGGGGACTTGAGAAGAGTTGGAGAAAACAGCGAGAAGACGATGTATTTCAGAGCTGGTGCTGTTTAGGGGATGGTGAGGGAGGGCCTGTGTATAGACTTGGAGAGTCAGAGAGGTAAGGGACAGAATACACCTTGAGTCTCCTTTACTACAGAAGCCTTTGAGTAAAGTAAGGCTCATTTCTGAAGGCCTGGGATGTGTCTGCCCCTGTTTCAACAGTTACCAGTACTATGCAACTTAAATCACCAACTGGGAATATGCTAATAAGTAATTACTTTAAACTCTAGGGAGACCACAAATGGACTTCTAGTCTTCCTGTAAGATATCTTCAAAGATGAGCTTTGTAATATAAATATCACTGAGCTTCAATTTGTGTATTATATGAATTCTGACATCACAAGGGTAAACAGTTTCAACTCGACTTAAAAGGAGTCAGATCTCGGCAATTTTACAAGGGGAAATGGAGGGAGGTTAAGGTTATAACTTGATTCAGGTGTCATGTGATAGACAAAAGAAATCAGGTCACTAAAAATAATTTTTCCAATCAAGAAATTTATAGCCGCAAATAAAAGGGGGGCGTGGTGGCACACGCCTTTAATCCTAGCACTCGGGAGGCAGAGGCAGGCGGATCTTTGTGAGTTCAAGGCCAGCCTGGTCTACAGAGTGAGTTCCAGGACAGCTGGGACTACAGGGAGACCCTGTCTCGAAAAGACCAAAAAAAAAAAACAAAAATAAAAGGGTGTTTTCATTCATCTGAGCTTCAGAAACTGCAGGAAACCTTCACTGTGTCTCTTAACACGCATCAAGGAGTCAAAAGTTTTAATAGTCCCCTATCCTGTTTCTCTTCTTAAATTTCAGAAATTTTCATGGAAAAACATCTTAGAATCTACCAAGTGTTAAAACTTGGGTGACTAGGGGCTGGAGAGATGGCTCAGCAGCAAAGACCACTGGCTGCTCTTACAGAAGAGCTGGGTTCGAATCCCAGCACCCACATGGCAGTTAGCAACTGTCCATAACTCCAGTTCCAGGAGGTTCAATGTCCTCTACTGACCTCCGTGGGCATTGTGCACATGTGGTGCACTTACATATATGTAGGCAATATACTCATACACATAAAATTAAAATAATAAACAATTTTTTAAAACTTGGGTAACTAAAAATCATACAAGAAAAATTCATATGCACCAAACTCATGAAGTTTACAAAGCAAACAAGCTCAAGGGAAGCCAGCTGACGCTCACATTTTTGCTATCTCCATATGAATATCTAGCAAGTACTCAAGACATAACTCAGGTTTCTTCCTTCTCTTACCTGCATTCCCTCTTAAGCTTTGCAACGTGTAGATCCCCTGATGTCATATGGCAGGTCAGTCAAAACAAAGGTACACTAATATAAGTGAATTTTGTCCCCAGAAGTAGGGTGTGTGTGTGTGTGTGTGTGTGTGTGTGTGTGTTTACATGCATCCATGCACATGCATAAATACTCCAAAATCCAAAGCACTTCTGGTCCTAAATATTTTAGATAAGGGACACTAGGCCTGTTCTCCAAGTCAGTGAGTGTAGTAACAGTAGTAGTAATCAGAGCTGGGTATGGTCACCCACCCCTGTCATCTCTGCTTGGAAGGTTGAGGCAGGAGAATCAAGGAAAATGAGTTCCAGGATAGCTTGGCTATATAACAAGACCTTGTCTGAAAAATAAAAATTTTAAGAGGGAATTGTGTCACATCATTTTGTTCCTTTTTTATTGAATTTTTGCAAATTTCACACAATATATTTTGATGTTATTTAGATCCCCTCCTCCACCTGCACCTCTCTTACCACCCCGGTCAGTTTCATAAACTCTACAGTGTGTGCATGTGCGTGTGTGTGTGTGTGTGTGTGTGTGCATGTGCATGCGTGTGTGTGTGTGTGTGTGTGTGTGTGTGTTAAGGCCTCTAGAGTCAAATTTGCTTCCCCAAATGCCCTTTAGTGTGGGTTCCCTCCACTAGAGCCTGGTTAACTTACCAAGAGTCACACCCTACACAGAGACTGTCTCTCCCTTCCCAGAAGTCACCAGTTCCCAATAGTTCCCTGGCTAGGGTGGGGCTTTCTCACCTGCTTCCCCATTTGTGCTGGGATTTTGTCTGCCTGGGCTCACATGGTACTTGTGCGTGCTCTTACCATTGTGGTGAGTTCATGTGCAGCGTACAAGAGGCTGCAGGACGCTTATCCCTGAATAGCACTCCTATACCAAACTTCCGCTCCCCGGGATCACTGTGGAAGAGAGGCAGAAACAATGTAAGAGCCAGAGGAGGCGAATGGCCACCAGGAAACAGAAGCCCAACTTAGGAAATGCTTGAAAACATGCATTCATTTAAAATTTTTTAAATATTATGTGTATATGAGTGTTATGCTTGCAGGTATGTAAGTGCGGCCATGTTGTCAGGTGCTGGAGAACAGAAGAGATCCCTGGACCTGGAGTTCTGCACAATTGTTAGCCACCACATGGGTACTGGGATTCAAACCAGGGTCTTGTGCAAGAGTAACCAGTGCTCTTAATCACTGAGCCATCTCTCCAGCTCACATTCAATATTTTTAAGGAAAGGAAATTTTAAATATAACATATGCAGGACACGTTGCTAATTTATTTTTAAAATATACCCAGTAAAGAGGCACTTGTAGATGTAACTTATACATTTAATATGTCCAGCCATAAATCACAGCCACTCATCATGTCTTTGCAACTGAAATTGTCCCACTCCCCATTAATTTTGCTGACTGGAATTTCAGGCCAAGGCTGAGCAGTTAATTTTTCAAGTACTATGGGAGATGGTGGGGGGATGAGAGTTTCCCACAGTGCCAGCCCATGTGTAGGGACAAAACAGCCCTTTGTCCTAGACTGCAAGGAAAAGACTGCTTTTGGAATTGGTTTCCATTATTCTACTAGGGACATCATATAGGAACTGATTATTTTATTATTCCAACTTATAAATGCACATTTTTAAAATGGGAAAATATGAAAGTCATGTAATAACAACTGTAAGAAATTATTGTGATGTAAGACATTACTTTCCGTTACCTACTCTATTACTTAATCTCTATCTTCTGTTTGGTTGGATTTAGAACCAACTGGAGATAAAACTCTAGGTGTCCATGTGAGGATGTTTCCAGAGAGAAGCCCCACCCTGAACCCTGCACGTGGGTGGTACCATCTCATGGGCTGGGGGTCCAGACCTAATAAAAGGGTAAGAAGTGAAGGCCAGGTGACCTGCAGCATGCTGCTGTCTCTGTGTCTGGATCCATAGAGAGGTGAGTGATCTCTGCCATGAACTCCCGGCTACCTCCCAACCATGACCAGACTTGCTCCCTGTGACCAAAAGAAATCTTTCCCCTGTAAGTTGCTTGTTGTTAGGTGTGTGGCCCCTAAGATGAGAAAAGCAACTAGTGTTTCCCACTAGAAAGACAAACCCTACCACCATACACTGGGTTTTGGTCTTCGGTTTGGATAAAGGATCATGTAATGATCATATAGTGTCACTCAAAATGACATACAATAAGCATGCTATGGCACAGTCTTACCCATGAGAAGCAGTCCTAACTCTCCAACTCTGATTTTAGAAGCAATCTTCAGTCTATCCAAACCCCTTTTAAAAACTACTTACCACACATTTCCATCAGTAATATTTTTTGATGATTTCACGTATTATTTTTATATCATTTCTACCCCCTTCCATCACCCCCCACTTCATTTAAAAATGCTTGTGAGATTATCCACAGAGAAAAAATTTATGGCAATATTGTTAGATTCTTTTTTCATTCTGATTGTCGGCAAGTGCCACTAAATAGTGTTTACAGAATATTTGGCTCCTATATTTAACACCAGCCTTTCAGAATTGTTTTCCTAAGTCATATGAAAGGCATTCTGAAAATGACGGCTTATAGAAAAAGAGCACAGAAATGCATCTTACAAAATAAACAAGTAAATATTTATATTCTGCTTTCAATTTATTCAAAACATACTGTTCTCACCCAGTTTAAGGAGAAAATAATTACATATTCAGTTATCCTGAAATAATTAAAAGGTCATCAATTTCCTGTCACAGATGTGATATGGCTTAATTACATTCTATGAATGTATTGACCAGATCATCAGGGCACACAGTCCTGCTGAGAGGTTATTATCTTAACAACAAACTAACATCCATTGAGTGGGCTATAAATATGTACATGGAGATTTGAGTCTATGTGAGGACTCAAAGCTGACCACATGGACTCATTGACCAAGTTGGCTGGAACCAAACAGAATTTAAAGTTTTTTCCTGTGTTCCTAAAATGAACACAACTTCCCAATTGAAATATTCATTCTTCGATGTATAAAATTTACTTATACTGTTTTGCAATTTTTTCCCTAACAACAAACACATGTTTTTATCCATAACCTACTATTGAAAGTGAACCAAAAAATGGCCAACAAGGAGCTGGAGAGGTGGCTCAGTGGGTAAGAGCACTGGCTGCTCTTGGAGAGGACCAGAGTTCGATTTCCACACCCATATAGCCTGGAACCACCATCCATAACTCCAGTTTTATGGGAATCCAACGCCCTCTTCTGACCGCCACAGGTATTGCACCACATGAGTGTTCTTACACACATACAGGCAATACTCCCATACTCATAAAATAAAAAATGAAATATTTAGAAAAAATGGCCAATAAAATAATGCAATTAAATAGGCTGTCTCTCAAGTTGACCATACTGACCATTTCTTCTAATCTTTTCTAAATAAATGAAAAGAAACAAGTCTCAAGGTGTGTTGGAAAGGTTCAAGATGCATTATGATACTACCCTGTCATCTATCTATACCAGCTAGGAAATTCCTACGTAATAAATGACAGGAACCCCCCCCCCTGACAAGTTAGCAAGTCCTTATACAGTTAGCTTCACCAAGTGAAGTGTTAAGAGAACGGCTAATTTGTCTCAGTACATAATTATTAACTCAGCAGGAGGTGGGGATCTGGAAAGATGGTACCCAGCACCCACATGGCAGATTGCAACTGTTGGAAGCTCCAGTTCCAGGGGGTGGAATGCTGTCTTCTAGCCTCTGTGGGCACTGAATGCGAATGGTGTACTTAGATCTATGCCTGCAAAATACCCAAACACATAAAATAAAGATAAATAACATTTTAAAAAACAATTACTAACTTATGGGTTAATGGTTGATAAAAAGATATTTTTGTCATCCTTCTCCCTTGCGGGATGTGTGCTTAGAGCTTCTGGGTTGGACAGACCCCTCTGTAAAAGCCATATTGCTCCTGAATGTTGGCCCCTCCAACCTCATCTCTACCTAGTGAATAACTCAACGCATTCATCAGCATCCTTGGTAAAGCCCCACCACACACACACACACACACACACACACACACACACACTCCAGATGAGTATTATTAACCTCTAACTATGTCTCTGTGCAAGGGCAATGACTCTGGATGAGAAACCAAACTCCTATTTGACACTCACTGGATGTCTGGCTCAGGACATTTCTCAACCTTATCACTGAGCTCCACTTTCTTCCCAGGGAAGTTGGGATAATTCACACAAGTCTTACAGCTATACAATGGCACCTGTGAAAAACCTAGCACAGCCTGTAATACACAGCGGTACTGAGTGAGTGGCAGCTGTCCCCATGTTCCCCATGCCCCCGAGCACTCGTTCCTACCTGGCGTTCTCTGCACAGAGCACCTGCTGCCGACCAGCATGCGAAGAGAAACCATTCAGTCTGCGCCAGGTTTGCATGCCCTAGTGAATGGTCCCTGAACCTAACCATACATATGTGTATTTGTAGCTATATGTGATGTAAATATGGTTCCTGTTGTGTGTTACACCTTCTTCCTAGCATGTCTGATCTCACGTGATCTCCAATAGATGGCAGCTGAAGATAGGGACGTGGACCTCTTCAGGACATGGTATAGACACATAATTATATGGAAACAAGATTTTCCACAAATAACCATAAGACAAGGCAGCAAGGAATGATATACTCAGAGATGCACAGAGGAAGCCTGGAGGAAATGAGAGAAGGAAAGACCAGGAAAGCTTCATGGCCTGAAGGATTTGATCTCATCTTCATGGATTCTGTCTTTTATGTTAAGTCTTATGAAGTCAAGTTAGGAGAGGGCTATGGGAGGGTGTGTGGGGGGGAGGGGGTTTAAGGATGATTAAGATGCTTTATATGAAGTACACAAAAATGCAATAATTTTTTAAAAAGAAGGTATTGGGGCGAGTGTGATCAAAATACATCATATATGCTGGACTTTCGTCAACTTGACCCAATCTACAGTCACCTGCAAAGAGAGATCCTCAACTGAGGAATTTCCTCCTTCAGACTGGCCTATGGCCATGTCTTTGAGACAGTTTCTTTTTTTTTTTTTTTCATTTTTTAGCAATAAGTGATAATTTATGAGTACAAGCATCCTTCATGTAAAACCAATTTGCAGGCTGTTGTGCCCAAACCCACACAGCCCAACCATCCAGCTCATATGTTCAATCAAGTTGATCAAATGAGTGTCCAGACTATATTGCTGAAGTTTCACCATTCACCCCAATCGCAGCCCTTACATTCTACCACACCCCCTCTTCCGCAGATTGTTCCCTAGGCTTAGAAAAGGGGCACAGGTGGACAAGAAGCAAAACAGTCTACTTTCTCTGGAGCTGTTGTCTTGGACTCTGGTTAATTCGGGCTGTTTCCTTTCATGGGCTGACAGTTTGTCCAGGAATAACCTTTCGATCCTACTAATAAAGCACAAACAATTAGATATATAGGTATTTAAACAGCACTAATAGTTATGGTAGGTTACTTTGGTATAGACACATATGAGAGTTTCTTAACTGCTGATTGATGGAGTAGCACCCAACCCTCAGTGAGTGGTGCCATCCAGGCTGGGTAAGAAAAGGGTCCAAGCAAGCCAGGGGAAGCAGCCACTACACAGCATTCCTCCACAATCTCCTCTTCAAACTCCTGCTTTGAGTTCCTACCTTGGCTTCCAATAAACTCTCTCTTCTCCCCCCCCTACAAAAAAGAATTCCAAAAGAATAAACTTAAAACATGACATTAAGAGAGCAGAGAGGGGCTGGAGAGATGGCCTAGTGGTTAAGAGCGCCGACTGCTCTTACAGAGGACCCGGGTTCGATCCCCAGCACCCACATGTCGGCCAAGAACCATCTGAAACTCCAATTCCAGGAATCCGACACCCTCTTCTGACCTCCGCGGCATTGCACGACACGGGTGCACAAACCTGCATGCAGACAGTACATTCGTACACATACAGAAATAAATAATAAATTTAAGAAAAGAGAGCAGAGAGATGGCTCAGCAGTTAAGAGCCCTGACTGTTCTTACAGAGGACCTGGGTTCAATTTCCAGCACCCATATGGCAGCTAACAAACGTCTGTAGCTCCAGTTCCAGGGGATCTGATGCCCTCTTCTGACCTTTGCAGGCATTGTACAACATGGGCACACTTACATACATGCATGCAATACATATAAAATTAAAATAACAAACTGAAAACATGTTATTAAAAAGCCAGTTATCATTGCTTCTCCCAGGGCACACATATACAACCAAAACAAAAGAGTTTTTGGAAAGAGAATGAAAATAAGCAAAGTCTAGACCTTTCTGCCAATAATCCATGCTATAAATTAAAACGGTTAAGTATAATATTGAAATTCTGGAAGAAAAGCAACCTAAAAAAACAGATAAAAATAATAAGAAATGGGCTAACATAAATTAACCTACCTGTAATATATGAAACTATTCTTTAAAGATTTTAGTTCTTTTTTAGTTTTTATATTATTTTTATAAGTATTTTGCCTACATGTATGTAAGTGAACCTCTACAATGTCCATGGAGGCCAGAAGAAGGAGTCAGATCCCCTGGAACTGGAGTTAAAGATGGTTGTTAAGCACCATGTGGAGGCTGGGAACCAAGCCCAGGTCTTCTGCAAGAGCAGTCAGTGCTCTTAACCGCCAAGCCGTCTCTCCAGCCCCTTTATGCAACACTTTAAATGAATGAGCAAGGATCACAGTGTGGGAGCTTCTCTTGCTCCAAACAGGTACAGTGCAGTCCTGCTAAGGGAAGGGGAGCACACTGGGCACTGTGGGGAACTGACCCTTCAGCGCAGAGGTCAGTCACTTCTGTAACCCAACCTGAGAGGTACTTCCAACTCAGGTGCTTAGCCTGGGACAACAGAACGTTTCCCACCTTGGCCATGCTTTTCCACCTGCCCAAAGACTCCTGGCCTCTGGACAGGAATTTCAGGCTGATGGCTGATGGCCTATCTTCAGCCTGCATTCACTTACAACTCACTTCCAGCTGGTGATCTGACAAATCTCCTTCCAGCCTGACACCAGCTACCCAGGTTGGTGGTCTGATGGACCACCATCCAACCCACTGGTCACTCGAAATTCAGGCCCGCTTCAGCCTGTATGCGCACAAAAAATAATAGCCAGGAATTCTGTGTAATGATGATAATAGAGAATTCACTTTATTGCCTGCTGCAGCTTGCTTTTATAAGCAAAATGACGTCAGCTCCCAGAGCCAATCACAGACCCCCAGTTCCGTGCCACTGTATACTGCTGCTCCACCTAGCATCATGTGCCTGGGCCACGCTGCTTGCTCCTTCTTGGGGCGGGGTCAGAGAAATCCCATGAGTCCCACATGGTGCCCTAAGGGGTGCTAGCTGAGAACTAGCCCCTAATTCAAACTGGATCTTCCCACATCACAGTACTTTAGAACTAGGCTTGTGAAATTATGTGCTTAATATACATATGTAGCTTGATACATATGTTTATTTGATATGTAAACTGTATTTTTTAGTTATTTGTAGTTATTATGTAGTTATTTTTACTTCTTTTTTAATTTATTTACATATGTAGCTTGATACATGTGTTTATTTGATATGTAAACTGTATTTTTTTAGTTATTTAGTTATTATGTAGTTATTTTTACTTCTTTTTTAATTTATTTTTTTATGTGCATGACTGTACTGTCTGCATGTAGGTTGGTGCATCCGTGTCATGCAATGCTGCAGAGGTCAGAAGAGAGCATCGGATTCCCCTGGAACTGGAATTAAACACAGTTCTTAGCCGCCATGTGGGTGCTGGGAATTCAACCCCGTCCTCTGCAAGAGCAGTCGGTGCTCTTAACCACTGAGCCATCTCTCCAGCCCCTGTATTAGTTATTTTTGTCATCATTGTGAACAAGTATCTGACAAGAACCAATCTGAAGAAGAAATAACTTATTCTGGCTCATGATTGAAGGTGCTGTATAGCACATAATGGTGGGGAAGGCAGCTGGCTGTGGGTAACATCATGCTCATGCAAGCATCAAGCACTTGCTCACATTTTGGAAGATCAGGAAGCACAGAGACAGGCAGGATCTAGGTTAGGCCAGCTCTAGCCCTCTACCCCTGACCTGCAAACCCACCTGTGCTCTCAGGAATCCACTTCCAAAAGCCTCCACAAGCTTGGGACAAAGTGTCCTAATACATGAGTCCAAGGATACATTGTAGACTTAAACCCTATCATTCACACACTTAGAGCTCACCTAATACCAGCCACCAAAGTAAAATATGAGAGAATTTTAAAATTAAATATCAAAAGAAAGAGCACACTACTCATTGGGAAAAATAGTCATAGGAAATACTATATGGACAAAGTATTAATGTCCTTGAATAGGAAGATTCATCAGCCTCTTTGTTAAAATACAGTAGCCCTCATATGTAAACCAATGATGT
Source organism: Rhizomys pruinosus (assembly GCA_009823505.1). Taxonomy (NCBI): domain Eukaryota; kingdom Metazoa; phylum Chordata; class Mammalia; order Rodentia; family Spalacidae; genus Rhizomys; species Rhizomys pruinosus. Next base: position 1,413,892 of record VZQC01000836.1, on the reverse strand, counting down.
GCATGAGCAGGTGATTTCCAACACAGAAATACAACCAACTAACCTACATGTGGAAAATGCTTTCCTTCACTAGCAATCAAAGAATGGCACATTAAACTCACAACAGGGCAGAATTTGACCCCTATAAAACTAGCAGAGATTTTTAAAAATACCATCTCCTGCTAACAAGGAGCCTTGAGTTTTCTTCAGTATTGCTGGCATTATGGAAAAATCCTTTTGGAAAGCAATTTGGAAAAGAGCTTCATAATCCTTATTCTCCTAAGTTCAATAATTCCACTTTTGAGAACAGAGCCTAAGAAAATAATCCTGGATATGGAAGCATTAGCTACAAGAGCAAAAAGAAAAAAAGAATTTAAATACCAAACAGAAATATACATGTTACATAAATTATATATAGGCAACAAACAGTCAATGCATTCATTATGCTGTAACTTTCAAAAATTACAAAGATGATACAAAAATGGAAAACTGTAAGTTTTATAACATTAAATAGACTAGGAAAATAAAAATAGTGCATATATGACCATTTATATTTAGATAGAAAACAAATAGAATAAACATTAGAAGGTAATACAAGAAAATATGATTTGTCTTTCTGGATAGTAAAATTATGAACTTTATATATATATATATATATATATATATATATATATTGTATATACTTCCCTAAATTTCATTTATTAAATCAGAGACATACTCACTATAAAGTGTCTTCTGGATATCACTGTTAGACACTTATAGCATGTCACACAAAGCTTTCAAAGGAGTTTTAAGTCCCTGCAGTGGTTTGGATGTGAATATTCCTTATAAACTCGTGTCCATTGAACACTCAGTCCTCATCTGGTGGCACTGTTTTGGAAGTTTCTGGAATCTTCAGGAGCTGGAGCCTTCTGGAGGAAGTAGATCACTAGTGGATTGGTGTTGAGGCTTTATAGCTAGACCCCACTTCCTGTCCACTCTCTGCTTCCTGTTCCACCAAGATGTGAGAGGTGAGGTGTCCTAGGTGCACTCTCCTGCCGCCATTGAGCTGGCTGTCACCATGCCTTCCCTTTCATGGTGAACTATATGTATCCATTCACACTGTAAGCCATGATCCACCCTTCCTCCTCCAGTTGTATTTCAAGTATTTCATCAGAATATCAAGAAAATCAAACTCTATTGTCCTTTGAAGATTTTTCAGGAAAGAACTTTTTTTCTTTTAAAAAAACTTTTGGTAACTAAGAAGTGGCTTTTGGTTTTAATTTCATGTTGTTAGTATGTAAATAATAAAATGATAATTTTGGAGTTCATTCAAGAGAATATCCGGATGGCTTACCTTCTAAGACAATAGTTCTTTGGTGTAATATTTTAAACTCCATTTTTTTTGGTCTTTTTTTGAGACAGGTCTCCCTGTAGCCCCAGCTGTCCTGGAACTCACTCTGTAGACCAGGCTGGCTTTGAACTCACAAAGATCCACCTGCCTCTGTCTCCCAAGTGCTAGGATTACATTGTTTATCCCACAACCATCATACAGTGTTTTGATTTGCTACTAATTTCCTACATGCATGTTGAAACTCAAATAAGAAATAATCCAGGTTTCTGATCTCTAGTAAGGCTTTTGACATATGTAATCTAGAGCTAAAAGCTAATTTGGCTTTACATTTTTTTAAAGACTTCCAAATATTAGGAGGAATGAGAAGCTTCAGACATGACATCTTTCAGTCTAATAAAGAAAAAAATCATAAGCTGAAGATGCTAAAATCTATGATATATGTGGCTTGCATATATGCATATTTTTGAGTGATGCATAGTGGAAGGAATAACAACATCATCAACAACAAAAAAACTGGGTCAAAGAACTGACTGAAATGGTGAACTTCTGCTTGAAACAGTAAACTTCATGGAGAATTTTGAGAGAGACTGAGAAAAAGATGAAAAACATGTTTGGCAGAATGCATGAGCTCTGGTGGGGTCGGGGGGCAGGAAGGGGGCATGGGCCTAGATTTGATTTGAAATTTTGTATGAAATGCACAAAGCTTCAATAAAAAATTGGCTTTAAAAAAAAGACTTCCAAACATTACATATGGTCCTAATCTCATTAGCATTAAGTTTTTAAAGTGTTTCCTCTTGGAGGCAATATTTACAAATCATCTTTAGGAAATAATTTTGGGGCTGGGAAGATGGCTGAGTGGTAAAAGTGTTTGCTATACAAGTGTTAGTACTGAAGTATGGATCCCCAAAACTCACATAAAGTTGTGTAGAGTGGTGCTCAGTGCATCTGTAAACCTGTTGTTCCTATTTGAATATGGGAGGCAGAAACAGGAGATTTCCCAGAAGCCTGTGGGGCTGCTGGCCTGTTGGTACACAGGAGTCAACACCAAGAGACACCATCTCAAAAGAGATGGAGAGCAAAGACCTCCACACAGGAATCATGACATGTACACACGAGAGAGAGAGAGAGAGAGAGAGAGAGAGAGAGAGAGAGAGAGAGAGAGAGAGAGAAGATAAAAAAAATGGTTCTTTTTTGGGGGGAGAGATGGCTGAATCTGTAAGAGTGCTTGCTGTGCAAGCATGAAGACCTGAGTTCAAATCCCCCTACCCATGTTTAACTTAAGTAATCCATCGAATCATCAAATGACTCCCTAGATCCGGCAAAACTGGAGTTTGAGGTTAAGGGAAGGGACAAGGAAAGGAGGTTCTAGACACACGGCCAATCAGAGAAGCAGAAACCAAGAGCCCAGGGAAAAACCCAGGCAAGACCTGCATCTGAGAGCCATTTGGCTCTGAGAGCCCAAACAGGGCCTGCTGTCCTAGAAACTAGACTTGGCATGCGGCTGGAGAAGGGGGTTAACCCCGAGAGTTCAGGAATCATAACCTACATCTCTCCCCAGTCTGGCATTCTTTTATGCTGGGGCTCCGTCCTCTGCTGGGCAGGGGCCATTGCTACAGACCAGCATGGGCTCCCATGACCAGGCTGCCCTGGTCAGACGCACTGTTGCCTCTAGGACGCAGAAAAGCTGTTGAACACCGCACTTAGCTTCTCTTGCTGCTTTGTCGCCATGTTGGATCAGATGAGAGACTAGGGATCCCTGACGCGCAGCGTCTAGACACCTTAACATTGTAAACAGTATTGACAGGCTTCACTTGCTTTCAAAAAGCTCAGCCATCTAGAATTTTCTGTCCAGCTGTGTAGCCAATAGCCACATGCAACTATTTAACTGTAAATTCAAGAAAATTAAAAATTCGCTTCCTCAGTTGACCAAACCACATCTCAGACTTAGCCACAGGTGGCTCTTGGCTTTGACATCAGACAGCATGGCTGTAAATCAGTCATAATACCAGTTAAGCTTCTTGCAAACAGCAAACGGTGTTCTAGCAGATAGTGAGTGGGTCTGGCCCCCCATTTCTATGTTAGTAATACTTAGAGGGTCTGTCCAGAAATCCCCCAGGGAGAAGTCTTGAGTGCTATTTACATTTAATTAATTAATTAAAATATGCCTTCAGCCCCATAGAGAACACACCCAACTGTGGTCAGCGGTTACGCAGAGACTTTGTCATTTTGCTGACGAACCACACATTCCCATTGATCAATTCTAAATTGGATTATTGTTAGTTTTAAAAGCGCCTGAACAGCAGAAAGTGGCCGTGGTGGCAGGCAAAGGAGAGATTGATAGCAGAATAAACGGGGGAAGCGACAAGATGCTCAGCTAAATTGATCACTGTCAGCAGGTCGGTGGTCAGCCAGCTGCCCTTTAGTGCCCAGAGTAAACATCAGAATAATGTTTAGACAAACACATTTGATTTTTGAGGTAATGGGTATGTCAACTAAATGACAAACCTTAGAAAGGTCAAAGGGATATCCATTTTTCAGGCCTTTTTCAACGATTAATCATTGATTTGGGTAACAGTGCTCTTCTGAGCAGGGTGTAGAGCATGACTTGTGTGTGGCCGTGTGATGCTCACACTTCCATTCTACACCATCATCACTGCCAACATGCACCTGATTGTCTGTACTTTTCTCCATAAATGTTGCTGTGAGTATAGTTCGTTCTTTAAAATAAATGGAAACTGCATTGGAGGCAGAATTTCGGTTGCGTGAAGACACTTCCCACAGCTGTAGTCTTTCTAATTCTTGAGAAGGAGCCCATCCCATCACCAGTTTACAGTGAAGATGTTCTTCCTTATCTGTATTAAGACAAATCAAGGCCAATAGGTTCATGCATCTGAATGTGCTGGCTGTGGAGACCAGAGGCTGACATCAGGTGTCTTCCCCAGTCACTCTCCTCCTCAGTTTTTTCAAATAGGGTCTCTCACTGAACCTGAAGCTCACCTTCTCAGCGACTCTAGCTGACCAGGAAGCTTCCAGAATCCTCCTGTCTAACCCCCACAGCACTAGGATTATAGACTCACGCCTCCACACCATGGTTTCTAAAGTGTGGAGATACTGAGGGTCTAAACTCAGGTCCTCAAATAAATAAATAAATAAATAAATAAACTCAGGTCCTTGTGTTTCTTTGCAAACACGTTTATCAATGGATCCATCTCCCCAACCCCAAGGATCATTTTTAATGCGATTTCCACCCTTACCATATCTTCCATTAACTTTGACTTGGGTAGGGGCAATCAACCTTGATAGCACCCATAATGGGAGTTCAGAACTTCATTTGGTTTTTTGTTTTTTGTTGTTTTTTCTTTTCTCACATAAAGGGATTTTTCTTTTGTGCCAGGTGACTTGACAGAACAAACCAGAATGAAATGTAGTCTGGAAACCGGCTTGAGTCTATAAGGGTGTGCCCAGAATGTCATGACTGGCTGGCAGTATATTGAAATAATAATGTCACTGATCAAAATGCGGAGACTTTCCCATCCTATGAAGTACACAGAGGCACCCATTATTAAGAAAGATATTCCTGCTAGATGTGCTTAGCTTCTGTCTATAAAACATACAAACTATGGCATAAGATGCATGCAGGACCCTCAGGTAAAACAGAGTCATGCGAGAGTAAGCATGAACCCCATGGCCATCTGTCTCCTCCGCTGTAGAAAATCCCACCCAACCTACTGCATAAGGTGGATAGATGAGAAGTGGTTTTGATTACAGTTGCATTGTGGGAGCAGTCTTAGCTCAGGTTCTAGTCAGACTTCTACAGACTGCGTGGCTTAAAAATAAAATATTTTGGGGACCGGGAAGATGGCTCAGGGATTATGAGCACTGACTGCTCTTGCACAAGACCTGGGAATCGAACCCAGCACCCACATGGCAGTTAACAACCATCTATAACTCCAGTTCCAGGGACTTTAATGCCCTCTTCTGACCTCCTTAGGCATTGTATGACATGAGTGCACTTACATGCATGCAAGCAGTAACTCATACACATAAAATAGAAATAAATTCAAAATGCATAAAACAAAAAAGAAAGAAAATATTTTCTCTCATGGTTGTAGGCACTGAACCCAAGATACCAAGATGGTCAGGTCTTTATAAAGGATCTCTTTCTGTCCTGAAAATAACTGTCTTCTTATCACTCTTCACACAGAGACAGAGAGCAAGCTCCCAGGTTTCTCTTCTTTCAGTCAGTGCATTCAGTCACAAAGACCTCACCCTCAGATCCCATCTAACCCTAACTGCTTTCCTGACACCCATCTCCAGCTACCGTCACCTGGAACTCAGGGCTTAAACATAAGAATTGGGGGAGGGGGCCTTGTGGTTATCAGCATTTTAATTACCAATGTTTACCAATTTCTTAACTTTTTTTCCTATGGAAGTGCTGACTCCAATAACCTTCACCCACATGAAATGGAGATTGACCACAAACATAGCCAAGCTGAGAAACTGTGAGGCATGTCCCTCTGACATCTCATGACCATGCGTCAGCCAACCCCACAGGTCCTGGGGTGACATTCCACTTCATTGTGAGCACACTGTCAGAAACATAGACAAATCCATTTGTGTCTTTCCACAATATCAGAATTTATGGAATAACAATAAATTCACAAGGTAGGGTAGTTTCAAAGGCAAAAATTTCCCAGAAACATAGCAAATGCATTTGTGTCTTTCCACAATATCAAAATTTATGGAATAACAATAAATTTACAAGGTACGGTGGTTTCAAAGGCAACAATTTCCCAGATATTCCTGCCTTCCTTAGTAATCTTAGATGAATTTGGAACAGGTTCTTTTAGTCTATTCTAAATTATTAGCATTCATTCCTGGATCAGAATATTAAGCATACACAGTACAGATGTGTGTGTGTGTGTGTGTGTGTGTGTGCGTGTGTGTGTGTGTGTGCTGGATAGCATTAGTGTCAACTTGACACAGCTGGGTTGCTGCTTCAGAAGACCTTAGCAGTGTGAACCAGCCTTTGGTGTGTTTGCTCCTCACACAATGTTGGGTGGCCATATCTGTGGGGTATTTTTTTGTTGAGTGATGTGGGAGGGCCCAAGGGCCCACCCTACTGAGGGTGGTGCCACCCTTGGGCAAGTTAGGCTGTATTGTATAAGAAAGCAAGCTGAGCACGGGCCAGTGGAGCAAGCCAGTAAGCAGCTTTCCTCCAGGTTCCTGCCCTGAGTTCCTACCTTGGGCTCCCTGAGTGATGAACTGTGACCTGGGAGATGTAAGACAAATAAACCCTTTCCTCTCCAAGTTGGTATTGGTCAGAGTGTTTTGTCACAGCAACTGAAGGCAAACTAGAACTCTATCTATCTATCTATCTATCTATCTATCTATCTATGTATCTATCTATCTCTATCCACCTACCTACCTAACCCTCTATCTATCTACCTATCTCTCTATCTCTCTATCTATATACCTATTCTCTATCTCTCTATCTACCTATCTCTCTATCTCTACCTACCTACCAATCTCTCTATCTATCTACCTATCTCTCTATCTCTACCTACCTACCAATCTCTCTATCTATCTACCTATCTCTCTATATCTATCTATCTATCTATCTATCTATCTATCTATCTATCTATCTCCTATCTTTGTAGGGTACAGAATGGCTACAAAGGTTTAGGAGGCCACAGCAAGATCAAGAGGTTTCATATGTAGGCTGATGGAAATGTAAACAGAGTCCATATTGATAAATAATGAAGAGCCCACCTCTTTCTGGGATCCAAGTGAGGGACTTGTGCTCTCTCCTTGAGCCTACTTTTCCTGGTATGATTTTAAACAATCATGTGCCCTTCTCAATTCACTCTATAAAGTTATAGGGTGACCACTTTCTATTCCCAGGAACAAGTCATTTATTTGGCTGTACTGTGTGGCTAGTGTCAGACAGATGGTGCTGTTCTTGTGTCCACCCAGTGCAGAACCATCCTCCACCCTCGAAACAGACTTAAAAGCAGCTTGAAAAGTGGGCTCTATGGCAAGATACACACTGAGAAGCTACTTGTTCTGGTTATCTTTCTGTTGCTGTGATAAAGCACTGACCAAAACCAACTTGGGAGGAAAGGATCTATTTCCCTCACTGGTAAAGCCCGTCACCGAGGGTAACCAGGCCAGGAACTCGAGGCAGGAACTGAAACACAGAGCATGGAGGAAGCTGCTCACATGGGCTTGTTTCCTCTGGCTTGTTCAGCTATGCCTTATCCAACCCAGAACCCCCTCCCCACAGTGGACTGGGCCCTCCCACACCAGCCAGCAATTAAGAAAAATGCGCTAATCTGACGGAGCAAATTCCTCACTGGAGGGTTTCTTCCCAGATGTGTAAGTTGACCACTAAGCTTAGCCACCACATCACACTTTTACACAATGCTGTATAATTCAGAGCCTGGCATGGCCTGACAGCAGCACTCACTATTGCTTCAGAAGAACGAAGCAGTGGAAGCAGCCATTGGCGTGTTCTCTCTGAAAACAGGATTCTGTAGCAACACAGAGCCCAGGAATCCTGACTCAATCATAGAACATAAGAACATCTTTTGGCCCCAAACAGGAAGAAGTACAGATGCTTAACATTCCATGTTGAATGCCACAAACACAATGAAATGAAAGAAGCCAGACACAAAAGCCACACACTGTTGACTCCATCTATATGAAATGTCCAGAACAGACAAATCTGCAGAGACAAAACAGATCCACAGAGGGAGATTAACAGTCGCCTAGGCTGGAGGAGGCAGGAGCAGGGTGGGAGCTTACTGGAGATGGTGTTCCATTTGGACGATGGGAGAATTCTGCTATTAGAAGGTGGTGAGGGTTGCACAACACTGAGAATGAACTTAACGCCCAACCTTTCATTTGACAATGACTGAAATAGTAAGCTTTATTATATGTACTCTATGTCCAAAATAGTTTCTGTAGGAAACTAAGTTAACCCCCTAACATGTTACAGAAAGCCAGCATACTCAGTCAAACAACTTAAGAATCTATTGGACTACTGAGTACAGAGGGATCCATAATTAAAAATGACTAAGGAGATGACTGAAAATCAGGGCTGGAGAGTTGGCCCAATGGTTAAGAGCATGGTTGCTCCTGCAGAGGACCTGGGTTTGGTTCCCAGTACTCACATGGTGGCTAACAATTGTCCATAACTCCAGTTCCAGGGGATCTGACACCCTCTCCTGGCCTCCAAAGGCATTGCGTGCACAGGTACACTTCTATGCAGGCAAAACACATAAAATAAATTAATCAAAAATTTAAAGATTAATAATAAAAAAAACTAAAGGCTTAGAAAAAAAGACACAGTGCCCAAAGTGATTGGAGCTTGAAGATGAACCTTAGACGTGAGGTGGTCGTGATCTCCTAGCACAGGGACAGCTGAGCTTACCCAACCTATCCACATAGGATTTATTAAGATAGTAGAGTCTCTGCATAATGCTTCCTCATAATTCATTTAGACAAAATCCCCTGTCTCAGGGCTAACAAGATGGCTCAGAGGAGGAGGGTGCCTGCCACAAAGCCTGAGTTCAATTTCTAGGGACAAGTTGTCCTCTGACCCCCACATGAAACACACATGAACATGCAAAACACACACACACACACACACACACACACAATAAAATATAAAAACTTTAAATCTCCTATGTTAAATCCATGAGTGCTAATAATCAGTTAAACTCCAATAAGTTTCCTAAATATTATATTTATTTACTCTGTGTTCTTTGACAATTCCATTTACACGTGCAATGCATCTTGGTCCTTTCCACCCACAGTGACCCTCTCATCTCCTACCACTTCCTGCAGAATGTCTTCTTCCCATAAGTCTTCCTACTTTCATGAGATTCTTGTCTCTTTCCTTTTGTTGGCTGTGGTTTCTTGGGACCCACTGAGTTTAATGAGTGTTGCTTGCATGAGCGTGGATAGTGGTAATTTAGCAGAGCGTGTGGAGCTTCTCAGGGGCTATAGCACTGAAGAAAATCACGTCCCCTCCCTCGCAACCATTAGCTGCCAATAGCTCCTCGGGGAGGGCCAGATACCCTTGAGCCCCTCCCTCATCCAGGATGGAAGGTTGCTAGGCTCCATCTTGTGCAGGTTGAGTGCAAGGCTAGGTCGCGTACATAGAGCCGCGCTTGCCTGCACTCCTCCCCACTCTCAGGCTCTTACATTCTTTCTGCCCCTCTCTTCTATGGTGTCCCCTGAGCCTTGGAGGGGGTGATCTGGATGTCCCATTTAGGGCTGAACACTCAAACAGTCACTTATTCTAAATAGTCACTTTGACCAGTTACTTACTGCAGGCAGAAGCTTCTCTGACCCAGACTGAGAGTGTCAGAGTAGCAAAAGAACCCCGTAAGATTAAGTGGTCAAAAAATAAAATCTCTAGTCTGTCTGAAGACCCACCCTCCCAGTTTCACTGGTCAGTCTCCTGGTCCTAGGACCGCCTTAGGAAGGTGGGTTCACCTTTAAGTCTTGCTAAATAGATGAGCAGAATATGTTGAGCGTTAATGACAGTGAACTCTTCTTGCTTGGAGTCCCAGCCACAGACACGTGGCTCTCTGTAAGTCCTGCCTGCTTTTCTGAATTTCCCTTCCTTCTTCACATCCGTCTCCTGGCATGTGCTCCCTGACGCTTTGGGCTGCCCCAGCAGCTGGTCATTCTTTACCTTTTTTCTAAAGCTTCCTTCTCCCCACCATGTGGCTGCCAGTTCACCACGTGACTGACCCCCACACTGGCTCTAAACCAACATGGCCTCACGTCTTTTTCCTTCTCCCCTCCATTATCCCCCTCAAGGCAGCAACTGAGATCCCCAGCTCACCTGCTCTGAAGGTTTTCTTTTAAATTCTAATAAAATTGTCCTAAGTTTTCTGTTCGGGTCCATTCTTAAATTATTTTTTGAATGAGACTAAGAACTCTCTAGGGGACACTGTTTCTCCCCTGTATGAAGAGCACCGATAATCTATGGCTAAAACCATAAATATTTAGAAGGCAGTTTGATACGATGTCTGTTTGGCCAAATAATAGTCATGGTTTTTGCTCTGGGTCTATGGCCTCCCCATGCAATGTTAATGTGTGGAGAAACTCAGCTCTTGACCAGTCACACCGCCACCACGTTCCCACCCCCAGCCCTGCCACTCCACAGAGAAAGCTGACATCACCCTCTAGAAGACAGACATGTTATTGAAGAAGCAAGCTCAAGTGAAGCCTTTGATGAGGGGCCATCAGCAACAGGTTTCTCATTGGCACAGCAAGTCATCTGCTAGAACACAGTGCAGAGAGGGGCTGCAGAGCGAGTCCCCCACACTAGGAAAGACCTCTACATGGAAGCAACGTATCAGCAAGGACAGCTGACTCGCTGAGGTCGGAATGCACAGCCAGTACTACTTAGAGAGGGAAAGACATACAGACAGCTCAGAACAGGCACACCAGTTCCTAGAGTCAGTGCTTAGCACTGTAACAACAGACTCTGAAATTTGTGGGCCCACACGCAATAATAATTTCATAGAGTGGATGATTTACCATAAAATTTGGGTGACAAAACCTACAGGAAGGATTGGGAAATTCCGCATGTGAACAAAAGTTCCCAGAAAAATCCTGCATCTTGGACTGAACTTCCTGCCCGGCTGACCAACTGATTCGCCTACAGGAACTGTGGAGAGTTTGGAGTGTTGCAGATCAGGAGCCTATTCACAGTTTATCCCGGATCACGCTAAGGCCCTAAATAGCCACTCCTTGCCCGCCTCTGTTTCTGACCTAACATCGTGTGACTAACTTTAGGAATGTATTAACTTAACAAAACCATAGCTCCCACCAACCAAAAGGCTAAGAATGCCACCAGATGGCATCTGAGGCCTTGTAGCTAGGAGTTCTCTTTTGCTGTACTTACCCATTTAATGTTTCCACATATGTATTTGAAAAATGTCTTCATTTCTGACTTCTCTTTGTTCTGTTCATTAAACCCTCATGTGAGCGTTTCCACACTGGTACATGGAACACCTGAATCTGTGTCCTGGGGCCATGGTCACCCATATTTGACTCCAGAATAAACTCTCTTATCTCCTTTGAGATGAAAGTTGTGCTTCGCTGTCAACACAAGTGCTATGCAGGCCTAAAACATGCACAAGAATGCTGCAGGTGATTCTGAAAAAAACTCACAGACATATGAGTTCTTACATGACCTTTTGGAAAGGGTGTACTGTGCACCATCAACATGACTGTTCATACAAGTCCCTCCAGCTGGATGGTGGGAGCCTTGGGCTGTGTGGGTTTGGGCATAGCTGCTTTCAAATTGGTTTTACATGAAGGATGCTTGTACTCATAACTTACTTCTTACTGTTAAAAAAAATGAAATAAAAAAATAAAATAAAAAAGAAAAGGAAAAAAAAGAAAAACAGAACCCAGAGAGGAGAGAAAGCTTGAAAAGGCAGGTTTTCCTGACTGTAGAGATGGTTCAGCAGTTATGAGCAATGGCTGCTCTTTTGGAGAACCCCAGAACCCACATAACAGCTAACTATCCAAAACTCTGGTTCTAGGTAATTTGACACCATCTTCTGACCTCCACGGGCATTACATGATACAAGTGCACTTACATCCATTTGTGTAATACACTCATAAAATAAAGATAATAAACTAAAATAAAAAATTTTAAAGGCAGGTTACCAAAGAGAGTTTCAGAGGAGGAGAAAGGACAGGAAGAAAGATATAAGAAAGGGGAGGAGGGAAAGTGAAGGGAGAGAGGTGGGGATCAGGAGGGACAGAGAATGAGAAGACCCCATGGACACCTCTTCACCCCTTCCAAGTGCCTCCAATTTTTTGATATTGTAGCAAGATGACGTGGTCATCTATGAAGCTCACACTTGAAAGCTGCACAACCAAGTCACAAAAGTCATCACAGAAAAAAACTCATGCTGGGCGAGGTGGCGCACGCCTTTAATCCTAGGGAGGCAGAGGCAGGCGGATCTTTGTGAGTTTGAGGCCAACCTGGTCTACAGAGTGAGTTCCAGGACAGCTGGGACTACAGGGAGACCCTGTCTCAAAAAGACCAAAAAAAAAAAAAAAAACAAAAAACAACTCATAATGTTTTAAGTTCATTTATGATTCTACATAGAGCTGCATTTATAGCTGTCCTTGGAATACTGTCGCCACCTGACTGCTTCCTGGCACTCCAACAGAGATCTGTGCATAATTCTGTGTACAAATATGAATTTGCACAATCGCCACTATAAAAGGATAAAGGAAAGTTTCATTTGCCTTAAACAAGTTAGTACTGTGGGGTCAGCAAGATGGCTCAGTGGGTAAAGGTGCTTGCTGCCAAGACTGAGGACCTTCGTTCAATCCCTGGAACCCATAGGGAGGAATAAAACACTGCCTCTTACAAATCATCATCCTTTGACCTCCACATGTACTCCAGGTGGGCATGCACCCACATATGCACCCAAAATAAAAAGTAAATAAATGTTAAAAAATAAAAATAATTCCTTACTACTGTCTCTTTATAATCACATCTTCCCCATCCCCACCTCTGTGAACACAAACTTGTCCCCCAGATCTATCCTGATATTTTTCCAAAAATATGTCATATAGACAGACTTATACAGTATCAATACAGTAGAATATACAGCCTCTTGAACTTGGCTTTTTTTCCAATCACCATGACACCTTTAAGAATCATTCAAGTTGTGGCTATGTCAACTTTCTCAGTCCTTTTTATTGTTGCATATTATTCCATGACCCAGACATATTAGACCATTGAAGACATCAGTGGTATGGTTTTTAAGATTTATTTTTAGTGTGTGTGTGTGTGTGTGTGTGTGTGTGTGTGTGTGTACTATGTTCATGTGTAGGTATCCAGAGAGGCCAGAAGAGGGTGTTGAATCCCTTGGAGGTAAAGTTGTAAGCTGTGCATGGAACTGAACTCGGGTCTTCTGGAAGAGCAGCAAGTGCTGTTAACCACTTGGAGCCCCCTCTCCAGCCCCTGGATATGGTTTGTTAAAATGTTCCTCATTTTACCAAAGGTCCTGAGGCCCTTTAAAGAAGTGTGGCCTCCCGGACGCTCCTCCAGTCACCTGGACTGCTGCCCTCTAGGGACTATGGAGCTCCAGGCTCTCAATCTGTCTTAGCTCCATTTCCTGGTGCTGTGATAAAGTACTCTGACAAAAGCAACTCAAAAGAGAAAGGGTTCATTTGCCTCATGTTCTAGATGACAGTCTGTCATATCTAGAAGTGCATGTAGGAAATCCAAGCAGCTAGTCTCATCACACCCACAGTCAAGAGCAGGGAGCACGCAATTCATGCACGCTTGCTGGTGCTCAACTCCCTTGCTCCTTTTCATTTAGTCTAAGGTACTGCTCACATTCAGAGCAAGTCACCCAAGTAAGGAAATCCTCACAGACATGCCTACAGCCCAATCTGTGAGAGCATGCACAGGACCCATGAGGACAGCCAATCTGTGAGAGCACGCACAGAACCCATGAGGACAGCCAATCTGTGAGAGCACGCACAGGACCCACGAGGACAGCCAATCTGTGAGAGCACGCACAGGACCCACGAGGACAGCCAATCTGTGAGAGCACGCACAGGACCCAATAGTTGTAGAATTTTTTTGTTGGTCTGCCAGATGGTTAGACCGAGCTCTCACACTCGCACTATCAAGGCATCTGACTGGCGTTGTTTGGAAAGGTTCTCCTCTTTACTACCAGGTCCTGACCTTAGAATTTCACAACGTGGGTGGGGTGCTGGCTGGCTCTTCAGATTTGGCCTGTCCATCGTAGGGTTCTGTGCGTGCTCATCACAGATCTGGCTGTTCACTCATAGGGTCTGTGCATGCTCTCAGACACGAAGTTAATCTGCGGGTCTGTTCCTGACAGTCGGCGAGTCGCTTTAAAGGTCATGCGGTGGCCACCTCCCTCACAGAATGGCTTTTGCCTCTGCTGGCCTACTAAAGATAATTCGTAAAATGTGGGTCGGGAGTGCCGAGGGCGTGCGCGACTTCCACAGATTGCATGCTTCCTCAATTTGGTTCTGGTGCGATTTTGCTCTCCACAAGCATTGGGTGCGTCCTCAATGGGCCCTGTGCATGCTCGTCAAACAGATTGTGCTTCTCCAA